>JAVSCE010016620.1:0-61337 GCA_032199065.1 Smutsia gigantea
ACTCTACACTACTGTATACACATGATGAGGAAGCACAGAAGCTCATACAAACCAACTTTTGTTCGCAAATCTTACCAAGAATATTGAGTGCCATACTGCACACTATAATAAAAATGTTATGATCAAAAACATTCTCCATTACTTCCTATAATACCCCTGACACTTTTCTATATATCTTCTTATAGCTTTTGTAATATGCTGGGGTTTGTTTTTGTTTATTCAACAAATATCTACTACACTGCAGGAACTATTCTAGTAGCAGGGCCTGAAGCATAAACAAGGGCGTATAACATCCCTGACATCATAAAGCTTAAAGTCTAGAGAAGGGAGGCAGATCATAACAAATAAATAAGTAAAACATAAAATATCAGAGAATGACAAATGCTATAGAATGAAATAAATCAGACTGGGGGTAGGGAACATTGGAAATATATTTTTAAATAGTATGGCCAGGAAAGTCCTTGTTAAGAAGATAACATTTAAGACCTGAAAGAAAAGGAAGATCAAACTTAGTAGATATCACAATTAAGTTATTATAAGGAAATAGGTTTGTGAAGCTGGAGGTGAAAAACGCATTAATGCAGGTATCATGGAAATTATTAATATAATAATCACAATATTGTCATAGTTCTTTTGACAGAAATAATTCAGTTTACTCCTGGAAGCAGATTCCATACAAAGCCTGTAAGGTATATATCAAATAACAAAGAAAGATTTGAATTAAAACTGTGAAATAAGAGTGTAAAAAACATACAATATGCTGTGTTCAAAATTGTAGCCAAAATATAGACTTGAAAATTAATCAAGCAAAAGGTATCAACTTTTTGGTGTAATGGTGTACAATAGTTTGAAATATGCATGCAGTATAATATTATTAGACAGGTTAGTTCTCATTAATATAAATGTACCACTAGAAATTTTACAATTTTGTTAACTGGAGAAGCTATGCAACTGTGATAAATAATATGCTTACATGTAGAAGGCTTGTATGTAGGTTAATAAGAATGGATCATGTATCGATCATTTATTTACAGCCTATTACCAAAACCATGAAAATTAGAAACTTGATGGTATTCTTCTTATGCAGAGATATTTTAAAACTTACATTAACAGATATTAATTTCCTTCCTCAATTTCTTTTTATTTGGATGGCCTTCCATTTCATATTTAAAAGCTAGAGGAGTTCAAGACACAAATAGATTTGGTATCATACATACCAATTAATCATATCAAACTTATAAGAGAAGTTCACTAGGTCATATAAATAACTAATAAGTTCATGATAAAAAAAATAGACTGGATTTACTTGGTTTTTCTAAATATTGAAGACATTCAAATAGCTCACTGCTCTTCTTTGTACTCATTCTCTTTTTATCATTATCTTACAAAACACCATGTAACCCAGCTCTCACTCTTGGTACAATTCCCTAGGTATGACCTCAGTTTAGCTTTTAAAAATGTTAATCACACATTCTTTGAATAGGCACAGGTTGCCTGAATATTAATTAACTTTAAGTTAGATTACATTATGAAAGAGTTTAATTTAACTTTAATAGTGATGAGATGCTATAAAAAGTATATTCAAATATTCAGAGAGCAGAGACTTCAGCAGAGAGAAAAGATCCTTCCTGCCATGGCAGATTTAAGTCACTATAAATATTTTACAAATTCAGTCTCCAAAAATTGTATCAATGGCTTAGTTACTTACCTTCTCATTAGTCTCCTAGAAACCATACAAAGCTTCAGGGAGAATGGAGGAGGACCACAGGAATTTACAAACTATATCTTCTGCGAAACTAGGAAGCATGGAAATTCTGTAAACTATATGTATGTATAACAAAAGCATATGAGACTTGTGAATCTGCAGGAGGAACATCTGGGCTCAGTGTCAGGGAAGGATGAGGATTTCCGATTGGCAAGTATCAGACATTAGTAGGAAATATTGTCTCTTAGAAGGATAGAGTACTACACAGAATTTAAAATATTAATTAAAAAATTCCTAAAACAATGATATGTTCAAATAGAAAATAAAATCTGCATTAACAAAATTCTAAGATATAAAGAAAAACAGTGAGACCCTGTAGGACACTGCCAAGTGTACACTCAGAGGCAAAATAACATGCTTTATGTTAAAAACATAAAAAACAGGGCATTATGTTAAAAAGAAAGAAGAAATTTTAAAAGTCTTTTTAATAAGGAATACAGAAGGGCTGAAAGTAGTTTGCACAAAGTATGAGAATGGAAATAAATGGGATCTAAGTAGAAGACTGATAATTTATTAAGTTTTAGGAAACGTAATTCAAAAACTGATTTCTGATATACCTGCTTTTGTTTTTGCATGTGTATGGAGGGTGGATATGGGGAAGAGGAGTGGTAAAATAGAGTATAAACTCCCTCACAAATGTTATAAGAAAAAAATAATTTTAGACATAAGACAGGAGATATATTAGCAAATAAATTAGTTTTGAGTCTACTTTTCAAAGACTTACCAATTTGAAAATATTATTGAAATAAGTAATTTTCTGAAAAATCACTAATTCTGACTACAGAAGTAATAAAAATTCTGAGTAAATTAAAACCCAGAGAGAAAATGAAAACCATTATTAAATTTATTAAAGAATTCTTCACTTAATGGCTTTATTTGCAGATATAACTGATGTAAACTACCACAGCTTAGAAAAATGGAAAAATTTTTCTATCATTTTCAAAGTTAACATACTTCTGAGATCAAAACATAGTAAAGATTTCACTCTTTCTCCCTTTATGCAAACCTGTTTATGAATATATATAATAATAGCTTTGGAATTGATTAAAAATCACAATAAACCCTTTTACAACCAAATAGAGTTATTCATAGAAATTCAAGGATATATTAATATCAGGAAATGTATCAATATCATGTCACCAATGTATTTCAGAAATAATAAGCCATTTCAACAAATGACAAAATGATATATAATAAAATTACATACATAGAAGCTGATGAACTAGGAGGAAGATAAGGTAAATGTGATATCATGGAAATCTGGAGAAAAAAGGGTTTTGATATCAGGTTGAGTGTTATTGGTTCTAAGAGTGGGATATGATCAGGATAGAAAAAAGCCACTGCATTCAGGAAGAAGGAAATCACTGAGACCGGAATAAATGGAGTTTCAGTGGAATGCAGGGAGCGGAAGAGAGAATAGGGTAAGAGCACAGAGAGAGAGGAAATATGTTTGGTATTGGGCAATGAGGTCAACAACATATAAATAATTAGATTGCATGGCAAACAATCCAACTTCTTTAATATCTACTTTGGAATAACTAGAATTGAGCCCATTGTATACCCAACTAATGATTCCATTTTTTATAAAATTCATTCCTTTTTTCTTTCATTCACCATTAGCTAAGCAGGTAGAAAGGTACCTAGGCAGAAAGCACTGTATCAGAGGCATTCAAGAAGAACCAAATTCTTTTCTTTTTATGAGGAGTTTGTAATCTAGGTATGGAAATTAAGATAATGAAAATACAGAATAAAAGGCTGTAATAAATTTTGTCCTGGTAGAAAATCACACAGCAGCAAAATATTTCCCATAATTCTTTCTTGTACGTCATAGTTTAAAGCATATCCTAGTATAATGCACATTAATACTTTTTAAATTGGATTGTGTCTAGAAAACAAAGGTAGGTATATTTAAATATGTTACACAATGATAATGTATAACATCTCTTAACAAATGGCAATTACTTGGGTGCTTCAGGCAGTGCTAAAATGAAACCATAAATCTTTCAAGGAAACTTGTTGGTTATTCAGAATTTGTTTGGATGCTTCAAATTTCATTCCCTCTTAACTACTGACCTAAATTCAATAAAATTTTTGGAGAGTATATGTAAGTCAAGTTCTTCAAATACCAGGAAAAACAGAACCAGACTAGGAAAACAAAAATTGTAAAAGTTGGAGAATGAGGTAATGATAGTTCAGATAACTGGTCCAAGATTATTTTTTATTTGTTAATTAATTACAGACATGGAGTCTGAAATTTTATTTCTTGAGCACCTACCTAATATAGGTCCTGTGATATGCAATTGCAGGAATACACAGGGAGTAAGGATAGTGTGCCCAGTCACAGTGTGTGATCTCAACTCTTCAGCATTCCTGGCAGTACAGATCTCTGGAATGAACTATCTCAGTTTGGACTTATCTTTAGAATGTCTTTTTTATACTTACTGTTAAATATATTTTTACTGGACATAGAATTTTGATTTATTTCAGCACAATAAAGATGTCATTCCATTTTCTTCATTTTTTTCTAATCAGAACTCAATCCATGTAATTCATACCGCTGCTTCCCTGAATGTAATGTATATTTTTTCTCCCATCTTGCCACTTAAGAAGCTCTCTTTGTCTTTGCTATTCATTTGTAGTTTCATTGTGGTGTTCCTGTGTACCTTCTTTCTACTTACCCTATGGAGTTAACTGAGCTCCATACTAGTCATCAAATTTGTGAAAAATTTCTCCAATTATTTTCTGGCCTATTCTCCTTCTTTTTTTTCATGTATGTTGACCAGTTCATATTTATCATAGGTCAGTGAGACTCTGTTCATTTTTTTACACTGTTTTTCTTTATCTTCAGATGGATAATTCAATCGATTTATGTTCAAGTTCACTGACACTTTCTTCTGTTGTCTCCATTCTGCTGTTGAGCCCATGGAACATTATTTATAATAGTTCCTTTAAAACCCTTGTCTGCTATTTCCAATATCTTAGCCATATCAAGGGGTTTCTATGGGCTGCAAAAAAAAAAAACACTTCCTGACAATGAATCACATTTTCTTGCTTCTTTGAAGTCTAGTACTTTTTATTACATGTTCGACATGATGGTAGAAAGCTGTACAAAACTGCATTCCGTTATTTTCCTCTGGAAATGTTTATTTTTGTTTTAACAGATGGTCATTCTCTAGTTGACTTTGCAGAGGCTTGGTTTAATACTTCTTTACATTGTTTTAACTTCTGAAACATTGTTTTAATGACTAGCATTTCACTAAATCTAGCTGAGATATAATTTGGGAGCAACTACACCAAAAAAAGAAATTAATGAATCAACACACTTAAAAGGTAGATTCAAACAGAGAAAAAAGATGAAAAAGCAAAGCCTGCTGTCTGCCCATCCACTGTAGGACTACATGCCACCTCCCAAGATTGAGATACAAAACCCTTCACAGACCCATTCCAGAGTCACTTTCCAGTTTTCTCATCTCTGTTATATTCTACTAACACCCAGTAGTGGACCTAACTAGTTCAAGACTCAGCACTTTAGCAGATGCTGTTTTCTACAACAGGAATACTCTTACAGTTAGTATCTTTTAAGCACTGCTTACATGTTACTCATAAACCTGTCCTAATTCCATTAGGTAAGATTAGGCCCTGCATTCTGAGACTTTTCACAGTACTTCTTTTTCATGTATCTATTAAATAATTTAACTCACATCTCTAAAGGAATCTCACTTGTCTACAGGAATTCTCATTTATTTAACAGACTTTGGAACTAGACTGCATTGTTTGAAGCCCACCTCTACCACTTATGAACTGTCTGGGCTTAAACAAGCTAACTTCTCTGTGTCTTATTTTCACCATTTGTTAACTGTAGATAATATTTCGTAAGTTTCTTGTGAGTTAAAATGTGTAAAACATTTAGAACAGTGCCTAGTATATAAGACCTCCATGAATATTTGATGTTATTATTTTGGTTTTTGATGTCTATAATATGATGTCCAAAACATAATAGGTGCAGACTCCTTCCTATACTCTTGAACAAATGAATGAATGAATATGCTTCTGGATTAAAAAATACCTATTATATGTTGAAGAAATTCTGTATTGATTTTCTCTTTTCTGATTACATTATATAGAAGAGTCTCAGGCTTAGAACTGTTACAACTGGGTTTGGTAATATAATAACTGTGTTTGCCCCTTCCCCACTGCTACCTTCATTTGCTCATTCATTGCTTCAACAAAAAATTTTTGTGCTCTTTAAAAAAAAAACAAATGACAGTCCTTTTGCTCAAGAGTTTACAAGCTTAGATGGGAAAATTTTATGTATTTAATTACATACAATAAAATATAGTATATAATGAGTACATGAGGGAATTAAATGAGTCACACATTTGAAAGCATGCTCAAATTGTTTAGCATATATTAATTTGAATTATATGAACTTGCCAACATTTTAATGGTTTGGCAATTCCAAGTGGCAAATTTATATGACTCAAAATAATGACAGATAATAAACTGTATATATTCCATGTTTCAGCATAATATGTTGTTCAAAAGAGGGGAAAAGTTTCAGCCAGGATGACCAAATAATATTATAGAAATGCAATCAGTTTGAAGAAAAGGTAAAGTAGGATCAAGTGATTCAAAACAGTGGTTCTTAAATGTGTTTCCACAATTTTAGAAGGGAATCAGAAATGATGATCAAAAGACAGCTAACCTGAAAGAACAATGTGGTCAGGTATTTTTTAAATAGTTATTTCATTCCATTTACTTTATTTTCCCATAGCATCCCATTGTATCCAACTTTCTGACATTGTAAAGGGAGAGAAAATTGCTCAAGATGAAGCATCTCTAACCAATGAAGTAAAATTTTTTATAATTAGTTAAATGTTACAGGCCTAAAATTTTATAGATGTACAATTTCAAACTTCTAAGTCTAAATAGTATATGATATTATTTCCTCCTGTTAATTTTTATTTCATATAACTTCTAAAATTCCAAGTGATTATGTGGCTTTTAGTTCTCTATTGTGTAGAAGTAAAATATTCTATGTTAAACCAGAAAATTTTTTATTTATTTTCTTGATCTACTCATTCATTTAGTGAAATGCACAATGTGCATTTCAAGGACTCAGCTCTTTGTTCAATATAATTCATTAAATGTGTAGAAGGATACCAGAGCTGCAGGACATTCAATACTTAAAGCACCATAAAATTAAAAACACTGTGAATTTAAAAGAATGACTTTCAGTAAAGGTTCATGCTTTAAATTGCAAGTAAGTCAAACTCTAATCAAAGGTAGACTGTTTTTTGGTATTTCTCACTGGAAGGCTGAGGTTTATGCTTTTTTAAAATGTAAATTTCAAGTGGTGTGTGTTATTTATGATAACTGCATAGCCAAAGGAGACTTCTGACTATATTTCATATTAATTTATAACCCTTTAATACGGATGTTATTTCATTATCTTCACATGACATGAAAATAAGCAACAGTATTTTAAATAATAGCATATTATTATTAAAATAATTTTTCATCTAAAGATTTTTTCAGAAATTACTCCTGTTAGGATGCTAACTAATCCTATCATTTACAGATATCAGTTCCATTCCTGCAACAATGATAAATAAAACTGAATATGAAAGGAGGTGATGGCTGCATAACCACCTCTGAACTGGGATTAAGGAGATGTTCGTTCTTTGCCTGACAAATGAGGCATGTGAATTAGATTGTCTTTATCAGCTATAAAGTTCCATGGTACTAATATTAGATCCACAGGAATTCTGAAACTCCTATAACAGCTTAATGGAAAATGCAAAGGGTTTGCCACATATAAGCTGTGTCTTGTCTCTCTCTTTCCCGTAGTTTAATCTCAGTCTGTATACATCTTCTGTGTCTAGAAAAACATTTTACATACATAGAAGAGATATTTAACTGAAACCCCTTCCCAATACAGCAGCAGAAAGCAGATGTAACTCTTTTCTGTATTTAAATAACTCACATGAAAATTAATACTATTATATAATATTTTAATAATGATTAAAAATCTATATTTATATATTACTTATACTGTATGTTATAATATATTAATAGTATAATATTAATAAAATTAATAATAGAACCTTTAACTTTGAGCAAAATATCTGTTTTCCAATTGATCCCACTTGCAAAATAAATGTATTTTTACAGAACCAACCATTGGCAAATCTGTGAGGAAGCTATAGGAAACCATCTTCCTGAATCCCAAACATTCACTCTTCGTATTGGGCTCCACCTTCCATTATCCTGATACCTTTTCTAACATTGGCAGTTGTTCTTTTTCTCCATTAATACTGAAGCTCATTTCAACTGATTCTTCGCTAGAGGGCAAAGTGGTCAGTGCTATATAAGGTATGACCCTAACCAATGAGAAGTAAATGGATTTAATATGGAGGACCGAAACGAGTGATTTCCTAAGTGATGAAGTCTCAGTACTGTAGCATATTTACACAGAGTCCTTTGCCATCAGACCACCAAGCAGATACCAACAGGAAAAGCTGGTCCTGTATTTGCATCTTCATATTCAGTGCTTATAGATTTATTTTCTTGGGTTTTAGGCACAAATCCACACTCACACTGGCATAAGAAAGTACACCGTTTACAAGTTTAAAGTTGGGGATAATGAGGGACTGGGATCTAGAGAGGCCAT
This sequence comes from Smutsia gigantea, assembly GCA_032199065.1. Classification (NCBI taxonomy): domain Eukaryota; kingdom Metazoa; phylum Chordata; class Mammalia; order Pholidota; family Manidae; genus Smutsia; species Smutsia gigantea. The sequence continues at coordinate 8,439 of JAVSCE010016620.1, forward strand.
CAAATGCCTCTTTGACAGTAAGAAAAACATATGTCATGGCAATTTAGAATCAACAGGAACCTACCCAGGAAGAGAGAGGGGAAAAGCATCAAAATACACAAGTGGAGAGAGAATACTTAATATCTGCTGTCTGAAATCCTGGTGACATTCATCAAGATGTCATACACATCTCAGAATGCTCAACTTATGCTTAGGGAAGACTGTCCTCGTCTGAGCATACATGCCCTCCATTTGATTCTTCACTAACTCCTCCAGTAACTTCCTACACCCTTCCAAGAATACCCAAAGCAAAGTTGGAGAGCAAAAACACCAATCCACCAGTAGAATACTGGGAAGATGGCGCATGAGCAGGGCGGCGGAAATCTCATCCCAAAACCATATATATTTGTGAAAATACAACAAATACAACTATTCCTAAAAGAGAGACCAGAAGATACAGTACAACACCCAGGCTAGAGCTATATCTGCGAGAACTCAGCACCTCACGAAGTGGGTAAGATACAAAGCCGCGACCCAGTGGGACCCGAGCACTCCCCCCACCCCAGCTCACTGGCGGGAAGAAAAGAATCAGAGTGGGGAGGGAGTGGAAGCACAGGACTGCTGAATAACTAGCACTGTGATCTCCATCGGGAGTACAGACACACATTGCATGGTGTACTGCAGATTAGAGAAATGGAAGGGCAGGATCCGAGATGGAGACTGTGAGCAGGTACCCAGAGCTGGCTCCCCTGGGACCAAAAAAAGTGGGCGCTTTTTCAAAAGTCTTAAAGAGACAAGGGCCTAACAGCAGGACAAAATTGTCCCACTGCACTCAGCCCAGCAGGCTAGGAATCTTGAGGAACTTCAGCCCCCCTAACCAGCTGCCGGGTAAAGCAACCCCACTGAAGCCCCTCACGGATATGAGCAGCCTGCCATTCGTTCCCCCCAGCCGGCACCGCAAACAGTCCGGCGGATCCGCCACAGCTACGGATCAGCGGGAAAGCAGCCCCACCGTCAGCAGCCACACAGAATCTCCTCCCAGCGGGCACACAGCTAACTAGAAAGGGCTTGGAAGCCAGAGCAAGCGCTGAAAGGCACCAAGGGGCACAGAGCTCATCCAACGTGGCTGGAAACCCCCACAGTGCTCTAGGCTAGACTGAGGGAGGCCCCACATATGGCAGCTCAGGGGATTGTCCCAAAGACTGCCTCCCAGTGTGCAGGTAACCAGCACAGGCTGCGGAGAAGGGCAAGGAGAACAACAAGCAGGAAGGGACTTTGTTCTCCCAGCTGACACATGTGGCACCTGCCTGCAACCACTTCTATCACCATGAAAAGACAAAAGAATATGGTCGAGTGAAAGATCACCCACACAACCCCAGAGAGAATGCTGGTGGGATAGATTTAAACACTTCCTGAAAAAGAATTCAGAATAAAAGTCATAACCATGCTGATGGACCTACAGAGCAATATGCAAGAGCTAAGGGAAGAAGTCAGGAGAGACATTACAGAAATAAAACAATCGATTGATGGACTCAAGAGCAGACTGGACAAGGTGCAAGAGATTGTTAATGGAATAGAAATCAGAGAACAGGAGTACAGAGAAACTGAGACAGAGAGAGAGATAAAAGGATCTCTAGGAATAAAAGAGTATTAAGAGAACTGTGTGACCAATCCAAATGGAACAATATTCGCATTATAAGAGTATCAGAAAAAGAAGAGAGAGAAAAAGGGACAGAAAGTGGCTTTGAAGACTTAATTGAGGAAAACTTCCCCAAGCTGGGTAAGGAAATAGTTTCTCAGACCATGGAAACCCACAGATCTCCCAACACAAGGGACCAAAGGAAGACAACACCAAGACATATAATAATTAAAATGGCAAAGACCAAAGACAAGGTCAGAATGTTAAAGGCAGCCAGAGAGAGAAAAAAGATCACCTACAAAGTAAAACCCACCAGACTATCATCAGACTTCTCAACTTACAGGCCAGAAGAGAATGGCATGATATATTTAATGCAATGAAACAGAAGGGCCTTGAACCAAGAATATTGTATCCAGCACGATTATCATTTAAATTTGAGGGAGGGATTAAACAATTCCCAGACAAGCGAAAGTTAAGGGAATTTGCCTCCCACAAACGACCTCCACAGGATATCTTAAAGGAACTGCACTGGATGGAAGAACTCCTAAGGCTAACAAGATATCACCAGAGAAAATAAAATCATAGCAAAGAAAGCAGACCATCCAAATACTAACTAAAGGCAAAAAATAAAATCACCTATCCACAAACACAGTCAAAGGAAACAAAGAGTACAGAATAAAACACCCAGCATATAAAGAATGGAGGAGGAAGAATAAGAAGGGAGAGAAAAAAAGAATCATCAGACGATGTTTATACTAGCTTAACAAGAGGGTTAAGTTAGATGGTTAGATAGTAAAGAAGCTACCCTTGAAACATTGGTAACCACAAATCTAAAGCCAGCAATGGCAATAAGTACATATCTATCAAAAATCACCCTAAAAGTAAATTGACTGAATGCACCAATCAAAAGACACAGAAGTAATAGAATGGATAAAAGAGCAGGACCCATCTATATGCTGCTTACAAGAGACTCATCTCAAACCCAGGTATACACAGACTGAAAGTGAAGGGATGGAAAAAGATATTTCATGCAAACAACAAGGAGAAAAAAGCAGGCGTTGCAGTACTTATATCAGACAAAATAGACTTCAAAACAAGAAAGTAGCAAGAGATAAAGAAGGACATTACATAATGATAAAGGGGTCAGTCCACCAAGAGGATATAACCATTACAAATATATATGCACCCAACACAGGAGGCGGACATATGTGAAACAAATACCAACAGAATTAAAGAAGGAAATAGACAGCAATGCATTCATTTTAGAACACTTCAACACAACACTCACTCCAAAGGACAGATCAACAAGACAGAAAATTAGTAAAGACACAGAGGCACTGAACAACACACTAGAACAGATGGACCTAACAGACATCTACAGAACTCTACACCCAAAAGCAGCAGGATACACATTCTTCACAAATGCGTATGAAACATTTTCCAGAATAGACCACATACTAGGCCACAAAAAGAACCTCAGTAAATTCAAAACTTGAAATTCTACCAACCAGCTTCTCAGATCACAAAGGTATAAAACTAGAATAAATTGTACAAACAAAACAAAAAGGCTGACAAATACAGGGAGACTTAACAACATGCTCCTAAATAATCAATGCATCAAGGACCAAATTAAAACAGAGATCAAACAATATATGGAGACAAATGACAACAACAGCACAAAGCCCAAACTTCTGTGGGATGCAGCAAAGGCAGTTCTAAAAGGAAACTATATTGCAATCTAGGCCTACTTAAAGAAGAAAGAACAATCCCAAATGAATAGTCTAAAGCCACAATTATTGAAATTGGAAAAAGAGGAACAAATGAAGCCCAAAATCAACAGAAGGAGGGACATAACAAAGATTAGAGAAGAAATAAATAAAATTGAGAAGAATAAAACAATTGAAAAAAATCAATGAAACAAAGAGTGGGTTCTTTGAAAAGATAAACAAAATAGATAAACCCTTAGCCAGACTTATTAAAGAAAAAGAAAAACTACACACATAAACAGAATCAGAAATGAGACAAGAAAAGTCACGACGGACCCCACAGAAATACAAAGAATTATTAGAGAATACTATGAAAATCTATATGCTAACAAGCTGGAAAACCTAGAAGAAATGGACAACTTCTTAGAAAAATACAACCTTCCAAGACTGAACAAGCAAGAAACAGAAAACATAAACAGACCAATTACCAGCAACGAAATTGAATCGATAATCAAAAAACTACCCAAGAACAAAATCCCCGGGTCAGATGGCTTCACCACTGAATTTTATCAGACATATAGAGAAGAAATAACACCCATTCTCCTTAAAGTTTTCCAGAAAGTAGAAGAGGAGGGAATACTTCCAAACTCATTCTATGAAGCCAGCATCACTCTAATATCAAAACCAGGCAAAGACCCCACCAAAAAAGAGAATTACAGACCAATATCCCTGATGAACATAGATGCAAAAATACTCAACAAAATATTAGCAAACCGAATTCAAAAATATATCAAGAGGATCATACACCATGATCAAGTGGGATTCATCCCAGAGATGCAAGGATGGTACAACATTTGAAATTCCATCAACATCATCCACCACATCAACAGAAAGAAGAACAAAAACCACATGATCATCTCCATAGATGCTGAAAAAGCATTTGACAAAATTCAACATCCATTCATGACAAAACCTCTCAACAAAATGGGATAGAGGGCAAGTACCTCAACATCATAAAGGCTACAAATGACAAACCTACAGCCAACGTCATACTTAACAGTGAGAAGCTGAAAGCTTTTCATCTAAAATCGGGAACAAGAAAGAGATACCCACTCTCCTCACTGTTATTCAACATAGTACTGGAGGTCCTAGCCATGGCAATCAGAAAAAACAAAGAAATACAAGGCATCCAGATTGGTAAAGAAGAAGTCAAATTGTCACTATTTGCAGATGACATGATATTGTACATAAAAAACCCTAAAGAATCCACTCCAAAACTACTAGAACTAATATCTGAATTCAGCAAAGTTGCAGGATACAAAATTAACACACACAAATCTGTTGCTTTCCTATACACTAACGATGAGCTAACAGAAAGAGAAATCAGGAAAACAGTTCCATTCACAAAATAATTGCATCCAAAAGAATAAAATACCTAGGTATAAATCTAACCAAGGAAGTGAAAGACTGATACCCTGAAAACTGCAAGACAATCCTACGAGAAATTAAAGAGGACACTAACAAATGGAAATTCATCCCATGCTCTTGGCTAGGAAGAATAAATATTGTCAAAATGGCTATACTACCTAAAGCAATCTACAGATTCAATGCAATCCCTATCAAAATACCAAAAACATTCTTCAATGAACTGGAACAAATAGTTCTAAAATTCATATGGAACCACAAAAGACCCCCGAATAGCCAAAGCAATCCTGAGAGGAAGAATAAAACAGGGGGATTCATGCTCCCTGACTTCAAGCTCTACTACAAAGCCACAGTAATCAAAACAATCTGGTACTGGCACAAGAACAGACCCACAGACCAGTGGAACAGAATAGAGAGTCCAGACATTAACCCAAACATATATGGTCAATTAATATATGATAAAGGAGACATGGATATATAATGGGGAAGTGACAGCCTGTTCAACAGCTATTGTTGGCAAAGCTGGACAGCTACATGGCAGAGAATGAAACTGGATTACTGCCTAACTCCATACACAAAAGTAAACTCAAAATGGATCAAAGACCTGAATGTAAGTCATGAAACCATAAAACTCTTAGAAAAAAATGTAGGCAAATATCTCTTGGAACATGAGCAACTTCTTCATGAACATATCTCCCCGGGCAAGGGAAACAAAAGCAAAAATGAACAAGTGGGATTATATCAAGCTGAAAAGCTTCTGTACAGCAAAGGACACCATCAGTAGAACAAAAAGACATCCTACAGTATGGGAGAATATATTCATAAATGACATATCCGATAAGGGGTTGACATCCAAAATATATAAAGAACTCATGCACCTCAACAAACAAAAAGCAAATAATCCAATTAAGAAATGGGCAGAGGACATGAACAGAGACTTCTCCAAAGAAGAAACTCAGATGGCCAACAGGCACATGAAAAGATGCTCCACATCACTAATCATCAGAGAAATGCAAATTAAAACCACAATGAGATATCACCTCACACCAGTGAGGACAGCCAACATCCAATACACAAACAACAACAAATGTTGGCGAGGATGTGGAGAAAAGGGAACCCTCCTACACTGCTGGTGGTGGGAATGCAAATTAGTTCAACCATTGTGGAAAGCAGTATGGAGGTTCCTCAAAAAACTCAAAATAGAAATACCATTTGACACAGGAATTCCACTTCTAGGAATTTACCCTAAGAATGCAGCAGCCCAATTTGAAAAAGACAGATGCACCCATATGTTTATCACAGCACTATTTGCAATAGCCAAGAAATGGAAGCAACCTAAGTGTCCATCAGTAGATGAATGGATAAAGAAGAGGTGGTACATATACACAATGGAATATTATTCAGCCATAAGAAGAAAACAAATCCTACCATTTGCAAGAACATAGATGGAGCTAGAGGGTATTATGCTCAGTGAAATAAGCCAAGCCGAAAAAGACAAGTATCAAATGATTTCACTCATATGTGGAGTATAAGAACAAAGAAAAAATACTGAAGGAACAAAGCAGAAGCAGACACCCAGAACCCAAGAACGGACTAATAGTTACCAAAGGAAAAGGGACTGGGGAAAATGGGCGGGAAGGGAGGGATAAGAGGGAAAAGGGGGCATTACGATTAGCAGACGTAATGTTGGGGCGGCACGGGGAGGGCTGTACAACTCAGAGAAGACAAGTAGTGATTCTATAGCATCTCACTATGCTGATGGACAGTGACTGTAATGAGGTTGGTGGGGGGGACGTGATGAAGGGGGTAGTTTAATAACCATAATATTGCACATGTAATTGTAGATTAATGATACCAAAATAAATTATATTTTTTTAAAAACCCAAGAAAAGAAATGGGCAGAGGACATGAATAGACACTTCTCCAAAGAAGAAATTCAGATGGCCAACAGGTACATGAAAAGATGCTCCACATCACTAATCATCAGAGAAATGCAGATTAAAACCACAATGAGATACCACCTCACACCAGTGAGGATAGCCAACATCCAATACACAAACAACAACAAATGTTGGCGAGGATGTGGAGAAAAGGGAACCCTCCTACACTGCTGGTGGGACTGCAAATTAGTTCAACCATTGTGGAAAGCACTATGGAGGTTCCTCAAAAAACTCAAAATAGAAATACCATTTGACTCAGGAATCCCACTCCTAGGCATTTACCCTAAGAATACAGCAGCCCAGTTTGAAAAAGACAGATGCACCCCTATGTTTATCGCAGCACTATTTACAATAGCCAAGAAATGGAAGCAACCTAAGTGTCCATCAGTAGATGAATGGTTAAAGAAGAAGTGGTACATATACACAATGGAATATTATTCAGCCATAAGAAGAAAACAAATCCTACCATTTGCAACAATATGGGTGGAGCTAGAGGATATTATGCTCAGTGAAATAAGCCAGGCCGAAAAAGACAAGTATCAAATGATTTCACTCATCTGTGGAGTATAAGAACAAAGAAAAAACTGAAGGAACAAAACAGCAGCAGACTCACAGAACCCAAGAACGGACTAACAGTTACCAAAGGGAAAGAGATTGGGGAAGATGGGTGGGAAGGGAGGGACATGGGGGAAAAAGGAACATTATGATTGGCAGACATAATGTGGGGTGGGGGCACGGGGAGGGCTGTACACCTCAGAGAGGACAAGTGTTGATTCTGTGGCATCTAATTACACTAATGGACAGTGACTGTGGTGGGGTGTGTTGGGGGACTTGATGAAGTGGGGAGTTTAGTAACCATAATGTTGCACATGTAATTGTAGATTAATGATACCAAAATAAAAATTTTTTTAAGTGAAAAAAAATCGATCAAACCATTTGTATTTGCCTGATTTCTCCATCACTTTATAGAATGATGTAAAGTAAAAACCTTATTTCTTTATACTTGATAAAAATAAATAACTCTTGGTTGATTATACAAGAAGACATAGTATTTCTAAGGCTAGTTTCAAATAAGTAAAATCTTGGTATAATTGTAAGTATGGGTAATAGGTAAAAGCAATCTAAGACATAATAAAGAAATAAAAGCCCAAATTCCCAAATGTTTAGTCTAGTACTGCCATTTCAAAAATTCATGAATTATTTCCAATAATTTTTTAAAAGATTTGAACAGTTTGTGTATTTTATATTAGCATTGTTTAACGACATTGTAACAAATTTCATATTTCCAAAAATTCAGATATATTTGTTAATCTCAGTACATGTATTGACATGTCTTCAGAATTACTTAAAAAAAAAAACTAGATATAACAATAAAAAACTAGAATTTTAGGTGTACATTAACAAAATCCAGATGGTTACTTGTATTTTTCACATTACATAAAGATGCTTTGGCATTATGAAGACATGGAAAAATTCATTTTTTTAATTTTTATTATGAAGCACATCCATAATATGCCACATTTATGACTTACTGAGGAGATGTTTAGATGCCCAAGTGGTGACTATATTGCAGTGGATGGAGTAATGTTCGAAAAATTCTTCAATCTTTTCCAACTTTTTACTACTTCTCTCACTTCAGTTACTTCAGAGACTTTAACTAGCATCATTTTTAGAAACAAAACACATTTAGAAAAAACATTTAAAAAACAAAATACAGACATAGTCTACTTAATTATTGGTTATGGTTGATGGGTTATGAGAAGGATATGGGTAATTATGAAAATATATCAATCATTCTTAGTAAACTTACCTAACAGTTTCAAAAGAATTTATGTCAATAACTCACTCACTCTTCATTGGTAGATGAGTGGGGGTTGGAATTCTGGAAGCCTGGACTGAGAATACCATGCAATTAACACCTAAGGAGGTGGAATAAATGGCAAGAAAAATTTTCTTAAGAAAGACAATTTATCCAAAGTTATATAATAAAAAATTGTGTGAACAGTTATATATATTGAAGAAATTGAATCTGTAACTTAAAATCCTAACAAAAAAATAAAACTCCAGCCTTTATTGGTGAGTTCTAAATATATAAGCTGATAAGGACCACTTTTGGAGAGAAAGAAAGTTCCTTTACCCCTCAAGTTTCTTCTAGATAGTCTCAGAATCAAATTGACAGGAGACATATTAACAGGAGAAAAAAACAGTTTAATTATGTACTTATGGGGGAGCCAGAGACATGGGTTCCAAAGACAGTCTGAGAGAATGAGGTATATATGTCATCCTGAACCAAGGAGAAGAGGGTAGGGGTCTGACACTTCAAAGGAAAAAGGAAATAATTCACAGAAATATGAAAAAAGTAAATGTATGATAAACAAATGTTTGATGGGTCACAAAGAAACAAGGTGGAGGGCACAGAGGAATTTTAACAGACTTAGCCACATCCCTCCTTGTCTACCACACCTACTTTAAATTATAATACAGCTATCTAAGGTGATAGCTTTCCTTCTGGAGTAGTTCCTCTATCTAAATTATTTTTTGCAGTTGGAGGGTAGGAGGTCTGATTTCTTTCTGATGGTTTTCAGCTAAAAGTAATCTGCATGTCACAGTGGAACATCCTGGAGCGGCCTGTCCTTGGTCCCCTATACCACCATGGCACTCACTATGTTTAATTCAGAGGACAAAGTGAATCTCATCCCCCCTTCCATATGATCTGGGCCACAGTCACCTTCCAGATTCTCCCTGCAGATAGTCCAGGAGATCCTAGAGTTCATCAAAACATTGGGGCTGATGACTGTGTCTGGTTCCACATGTTGAGTGCTTTGACCCCTGCCCTTCAGTGCCTCTGATGACCAGGACTTGCATTCCATCTACCCAGTAGTCAGTTTTGTCTTCCGGGTACTTGTATTGGCAACAGACAGCTAACACTATGAGAACTTCACCTGTTCAACCCCACTCACCTCCAGCCTCAGGGCTTCAGAAGCATCCAAGGAATCAAAGAGAAAATCTCAGTCCAAGCCTGAGACCCAGTTGAAATTCATCTTGAGTTGCTCCATGTATGGAAAATTAAAGTTCCATGGCCAGGATCCCACTTAATCCTAATCTACTCACCCACTGTGCACATGCAATCATGTAATACTCAGCCTACTGTGCAGGCACATGCTTGCACACATGTTGGCAATAAGCCATTATTGCCTCTGTTGTTATGTAAAGGGCTCTTCCCAGTGCTCAGTGCAGAGCCTGGAGCAGAGGTAGAGATGGAGTCGGGCCTGCTGCACGCAGACTTGCTGGAGGCAAATATTCTAGTGCTAGACCTGCCATCCTAAGTGTAAGACTTGGTATAAACCCTTTTATCCTACAGTATTCCATTGTTGTTATTTGGTATCACTGAATCCAGAGTGAACTTGCCCTGAGTTGGGAAGCCCCTCCAGCCTCGAGCTACAGTCCAGAAAGCCAAGTCAGACCCAGGGCCAGTTTCTCACCTGCATTAACAGTGAGGTTGAGAAGCCAGCTGGGTTAGGGGTGCCTGACCCTGCATCAGGACTAACCCAAGGGGCAAAGTCAATGTTGGTGTAATTTTCGTCAAGATTACATAATACATTGCTAACTGCCTTACTCACTCCTAAACTCACCCAAGGACAAGGCCAGGGGATTAGGGGAAGGCCAGCAAGAATCAGGCTCTTCCTTTCTCCTGACATCTTTATCCTTGGATTGACCAACTGACCTGCATTTACTGCCTTCTGGCATTTCCTTTTCTAAGGTAGCTGGTTGGTTTGTCTGTCTTATGCTGATTGTTTAACTTCTTCACCCTCCAGGCTTGATTTAATAAATGCATATTTGAAAAATCTGAACCAGGTTTCACCAGCTAGAAGTGTTTAATTTAGGCACTCCAGCAACATTGCCTTCTCCAGGGCTTATGTATTTCTTCTGGTTGTAACTTCCTTTCCCCTTTTCCCCCTCTCTCTTCATGGATTATTTGGTTGTCTCTTCATCTGTCCTGCACTGCATCCTTTCCCGTGGTATACAATTTGTTTTACATCTGGATCAGGACTTATTCAAACTGTGATGGCCCAGATTTTGGACTATAGAAAAATAAGATAATTAATGAATGTTGATTTAATTCCCTAAATTTGTGGTAATTTGTTATGCAGCAATACAAAACTAAAACACTGACGATTTTAAACCCCATCCCAATTAACCCATAAACAATATCCCAATCAAAATCCCAGGGGCTTTTACAAAAAATGAAAATTAACAAGCTAATTCTAACATTTATAGAAAATGCCAAGGATTTATGAGTCAAGGAAATCTTGAACAAAAATAAAGCTAAGTTATTTATACTGCCAGATATCAAGACTTACTATAAAGCTGCAGTAATTGTGAATGTGTGAAATTGGCAAATTGGCACAAGGATAGACATACAGATTTAGGAGACACAATAGAGAGTTCACAGACAGATTCACACGTATACGTTCATAAGTTTAGTGATAAGAATATGACTGAAATTTGTTGACAAAGATGGTCTTTTTCATAAATGGTGCTGGGTCAATTGGTTATTCATAAATAACAACATTAAACTTGACCTATAAAAACTAATTTGAGATGGATCATAAATATAAATTTTAAGGGTTGAGTGTGTTCTCCTTGGTTCTTGTACCACTAAAACAAAGAACTGAAAGGCAGAGACACAACAGTGAAGCAGAACAAAAGTTTTATTTGAATAAACTCCAAGGGAGGAGTGGGCCAGAGTCAAGGTAGACAAAGGCCTCAAGCTTTCAGGGGGTGTCTGTTTATCCTGACCTTGCTAGGGAGGCACTTGTTTGATTGACAGGGTTTAGTCATTTGACTGACAGCTCTACTTATTACACCCATTCCTGTTGATGCACACGTCTTTTCCCAAAATGCACACAGGTGGGTGGGGGGAAAAAAACCAAATTTTTATTTTAATGAGATTATGATGAGGTGTGGTTTGGTCAGTTCTTAGTTTTGTTCCATTGCACCCGTTGGGACCAGTATGGCCTGGTCCCAATAGACAAGAAGTTATTTCCCTGCAAAACCTTTCTTGTCTTCACATGGGACCCCCTACCTGGGCAGAGTTTGGACATTTTTCTTTTCTTGAAGCTTATTGTCCCCTTCCCTGGCTGCTTATGTCTATCTTTCTACTTAACATAAATATAAAAGGTAATATAATAATGCTTCCAGAATAAAATAAAGGAGAATGTCTTTACATGTTTGAGGTATGCAAAGAACCCTGGACAGTTCACAACAAGCAAACCGTAAAAGAAAAGCGTTATTAATTGTTTTTTTATGAAATTAAGAATATCTATTCCACAAAGATACTGTTAAGAGAGTGGAAGGTAAGCCACTGACTGTAACAAGATAACTGCCTTGCAAACATCCATTGGAGAACTTGTTTCCAAAATAAATCCTATTCAATGGATAACCAATCAATAAGAAATATATAGATCTCATTATAAATAGGGAAAAGACAAAGGCATACAAAAGAGAGAAGACCCAGGATGACTGAAAAAACATGAAATGTGTAGCATCATTAGTCATCAGGGAAATGCAAATTAAAACTATAATGAAGTATCATTGCACAGACACTAGAATTGTTAAACTTAAATGACTGATAATGTCAAATGCTGTCTTCTTATAACGTTCCCCTTTTAAAGAATCTGATTATAAGATATGATTCAGATTCTTTACTTGAGATTAATTTTGAATTGATAATTCAGGGCCCTATTCTTTCTCGTATTCTACATGTCAATATTCACATGGATATGGCAGATATTAACTAGCTTCTTGAAAGAAAATCTGTGGTTCTTCCTGTTAACAATGAAAACAATTGTGTTCTTCAGTACAATGGAGAGAAGAGTCAAACAAGCCAGGGTAGAGAAAGCTCAGGGGAGCTTCCGACCCAAAAACTCAGTTACAGAGTCAGTTACTCCCTGAAAGGATGCAAAGAGGCATCCATAGACATCAGGTCCAGGGAATCAGTTATTGCAATATCTGAGTATGAGTCCTTAGTTGTGTTGTGCTTTGTTTTGTTTTGTTTTTATATTCTCTTTCACTTCTTTGCTTGTAGAAAAAACATTTTTAAAAGAATGAGTATAATGTCAGGATACTTCCAGACAGCAAAGTCTGATTACTATAGTATTCTACAAGGCTTGCTGTTTATGTGATCTACCCTTACTGAGTATAAGAATCTTAACTACAATTTCCGATGGAAGTCCTTATTCCAAGGTAAGTTTATAATACTGTTAGGAAGGTTTCTTTGACTCAAATTATGATAAATTGAATGATAATGATTCAACTCACACTACGGAGGAAACCAAGTGTGCTATGCAGTTAAACACAAATAGCTATAAATAATTCATCAATTTCCCCTGCTCAACACAAAGCCCTTGCTCAGACCCTTACACATAAAGCTAATGGACTGTCTTTCTTCCTTTGTCCAGCTTCTGTTGATCGCTGCATGTCCCATTTCTCCCCAATCCCATCAAGCACTGATAAAACACTACATCCTTTTATCAGGAACATTATTACTAATAGAAAAAACTGATCCATCTAGGATATATTTTATCATCCTTCTTCTTCTCCTCCTCCCCCTCCTTTCCTTCTTCATTAAGATTCTTCCTCCTGAATAAAGTTAAGTAAATCATTCAGACATTTAACCTTAGTGGGGCTGGTCAGATTTTCTCTTCTAGGAACTTGAAACTGATTCAGAGACATGTAGGCAGTCTGTGTGTCTACATAAATAGAAAGCTGTAAACTCAGAATCTGTGGGACTTCAGTGCATGGAAACTCACACCAGTTGAAGAGCTTTAGACTTATCACATAGCAGGTGTGTGTGTGTGTGTGTGTGTGTGTGTGTTTGGGAATGACAAAATAAGCATTCTTTTTTGTAGTGATTTATTCAAAATTATAAAAATAATTCCTTGAATCATAGATTGCAATAAGATAGACTTATTCAAGGTTCACAATAATGTGTTACGAGGTAAAGGGCCGTTAACAATCTTTCACAAATAATGTCACTGTTTTGAGGATTAAAAGAGTTAATGCATATAAAAAATTTAAAACAGTCTCTGGGAAATAATAGGCACTCAATATATTTTAGCTGTTATTATCATTATGAAGATCTGGGTTTGGTGAGGTCACATAGACTCTCTTACAATAAAAAAGAAGTTTGGGGAAAGAGAACGTGAATAAAAGAAAATTCACCTGCTTATCAAAATATGTAAAAACTTTGTCTTACAAGCTCATGATAGTATGGTCATAGTAGAAAATAAAACTATATAGTGTCTCAGTTCTGAAGAAGATAGTTGAAAAACTGTGCAATGAGGTGTGTTGTTCCCTTCAATTTTCTGAAATGTTTTTTAAAAGTGACCCATTTTCTTTTAATCCCTTTAAATATTCATCCAAAATTGGTGCATTTGAAAGTGTATCACGAACACATGCAGCTTGAGAACCAATGAACTAGTTAATGAAATTACTGTAGTTTGTATTGCCAAATCAACCATTGCTGAATGATTAATTTACAATTTTTTTTCATGAAACAAGTGAGGGAGAATGAGAGCAAAGAATTGTTTGAATCAAGATATATGAGTTGGCTCTCCGTACAAGCCAGTTTCAGCACATATCATAACAACAGTCTGATTCAGTTGTGTGGAATAAATATCCTAGAAAAATTATTTGTAGGATACCATATAATCTTGCCTTCTATATTTTAGGTTGTCTACTAATTAAATCATCAAATGAAATAAAAATAAGGTAAAAGCATGAGAATAATAATATTATCTAGTGTTCATATATCTCTTACTGTGTGCCAGAAGCTCTATTGGGTGCATTGCATAGATTATAACTTTCACTTCTAAGATCACCTATAAGGCAGCCTGCAGGGGACATTGATTTTGTATCCCCAATCACCATTCCTGTCTCTTCCCTCATTGTGACGAGGTGGTCTCTTTACAAATGAGCCTACCCGTGAACAACACGGGGCTAAACCTGTTAGAGCACTCCTTCCCATTCCTCCTGCAGTAGAAACTATCTTAAAGGGTAGACAGGGGCCTCAAGATAATTAAATCCAGGTGAAGTTTGAAGGGCTTGTATTTGATGATTTGAAAAGAGTAGAGCTCCCTTACTCAAGGGAGAACAGTGTGATATGGAGGCTCAGAATGATGGCAGCCATGTGACCACACTGAAGTAAGGCAGCATTGGCCCAAAGCTTAGAAAAGTGGAGCCAGGGCTGCGGTCAAAGCATTCTCTTGGGATCTCTGAACTCTTTCTTAATTTACATGCACCTCTGCATTTTTGGTGTTTTAAATTTGTTTTGAGTAGTTTTTTGAAACTTAGAATCCCCATGACATACATGGAGGAAAATTAGATTCAGAAATGTTATGTCATTGACTAACAAAATAAGAACTAAGATTTGGAATCTGGGATTCAGAACTCCAGAGCCATGGTGTTCAACTGGTAAGATGGATGTCCTTCCTAAGTGATGACTGGAAACACGGTAGCATTTACTGTCAGCACATTCAAGGAATTTCAAAGAATTGCTTTGTTATTATTTCTTCATCTAATTGAAAAGATTTTCATAGTGAGGTTTTGCTGATTTGCCTGATTTTGAAATTTCTTTGGCAAAGTGAAAAAAGGGTTTAGATTATTATTTGGATGTTTTAGAATCCAAACATTTGGGTTACTCTGTATAAAAAAGGAATTTTGGAAGTAAGAATCATCACAATCACTGTTCCATTTCTCTAACTTGACATCACTGGTGGGCTCTTGAATGTCCTCCATCACAGATATATTGAAGTCTCCTTGAGGTACTAGGAAATATAGGAGTTTAGGGCATTTGTAGAAGATTGGAGACTTTTGATTAAATTCTGATAAGTCTCTGAAGGGTTCTGTGCAATGGATCAGTCTTTGAATCTCAGTGTCTTCTTCTATAAAAATTGGTTAATAACACTTCCCTTGCAGGCTTGTTGAACAAATGAATTGTGAAAATAGGAGGATGAAAGATGGTGGCGTGAGAAGTGAGATAGAGGCTTCCTCCTAAAACCACATATAATATGAAAATATAATTAATACAACTACTCCTGAAAGAGTAACAGGAAAGAGGACTGAGCCAGACTGCATACACCTAGAGAAAAGAGCAGACCTCATGGAACAGGGTAACGTACCAAAGCTGTGGCCCGCTGGGACCCAAGCCCTTCCCCCACATGAGCTCAGCAGCGGGAGAAAGAAAAATGGAGCTGGTAGGGAGTGGAGGCCTGGGATTGCTGAATACCTTATCCGGAGATCTGCTCTGGGAGCACAAACCTACATTTCATGGTTCTTGCATGATACTCTCGTAATTAGGGGGTTGGAAAAGTAAGAGAGGCAGAATTCCTGGAGAGACTGAGATTCCGGACACTTGTGGAAAGCAGGGATCCATATCCGGCTGCTCTGGGACAAAAGAAAGGTGGGCAGTCTGAGAGACTTCCTAACAAGGAAGCCTTTAGCAAGAGGGCTGCTAAAGGGGCAAGGATTGCACAGAGCTTACTGCTCAGGAGAAAGGACAGTCAGACAAAATAGTCCGGGTGCACTCTGCCCAGCAGGTTGGGAGCTTTCACGATCTTCAGGTGCTCCAGCTCCCTGGTTGCCTACACAGCAACAAGGATCACCTCCATGATATGACGCAGACTACTGCGCCTTTCTCCTGGCCAGCCCCACCTGGCTCGCAAACGGGCAAACCCTACCCTGAGGTTAGCCCAGCCAGAGGGAAGATCAGTCTACAGCAACTACAAATGCAAATCATACAGGCTTATACCTGTGTGCTCGGCCCAATGGTTCAGGCAGTAGAGACAGGCATAGCAGCCAGGAAGCAGGAAACAGCTCTTTACTCCCGCCAGGCACCAATACCACTCCCCTATGACCCCCACCCAACATTGCTTCAAGGCTGAGCAGCTCCAGAGAGTGGAATTTCTGGGCGCTAGAGGGCGCCATATACAACTATGATACACAAACGGAACCTGGTTCAGAGTAAAATTATTAATACAACTACTGAGAAAGATTTAAATGACATCAACCTCATGACTCTTCCTGAAAGGGAGTTCAAAATAAAAGTCATTAACATGCTTATGGAGGTACGGAAAGATATTCAAGAACTCAGGAATTAATTCTGGTTAGAAATCCAATTGTTGAAGAGCACAATGGAGGTTATTAAAAGCAAATTAGATACAGTGGAGAAGACCATAAATGAAATAGAAACTAGAGAAGAGGAATACAAAGAAGCTGAGGCACACAGAGAAAAAAGAATCTCTAAGAATGAAAGAATATTGAGAGAACAGTGTCACCAATCCCCACGGAACAATACTCACATTATAGGGGTACCAGAAGAAGAAGAGAGAGCAAAAGGGATAGAAAATGTCTCTGAGGAGGTAATTGCTGAAAACTTCCCCAAACTGGGGGGAGAAGATAGTCTCTCAGGCCATGGAGATGCACAGAACTCCTAACACAAGGGACCCAAGGAAGACAACACCAACACATAGAGTAATTAAAATGGCAAAGATCAAGGATAAGGACAGACTATTAAAAGCAGCCAGAGAGAGAAATAATATCACATACAAAGGAAAGCCCATCAGGCTACCATCAGACTTCTCAGCAGAAACCTTACAGGCCAGAAGGAAGTGGCATGATGTATTTAATGCAATGAAGCAGAAGGGCCACTAAACAAGATTAATTTATTCAGCAAG
This sequence comes from Smutsia gigantea, assembly GCA_032199065.1. Lineage (NCBI taxonomy): Eukaryota > Metazoa > Chordata > Mammalia > Pholidota > Manidae > Smutsia > Smutsia gigantea. The sequence continues at coordinate 25,864 of JAVSCE010016620.1, forward strand.
ACTATAATTTAAATTTGAAGGACGGAGGAAACAATTCCCAGATAAGCAAAAGCTGAGAGAATTTACCACCCACAAACCATCTCTACAGTGTATTTTGGAGGAACTTCTATAGTGTTCCAAGCTTTAATAGCTGTCACCAGATATAACAAAACCACAGTAAAGAAAGTAGAACAGGTGATTATTAAGCAAATGCAAAATTAAATTAACTATCCCCAAAGTGAATCAAAGGGTAGACGAAGAGTACAGAATATGATACCAAACATATAAAGAATGGAGGAGGAAGAGAAAGGAGGAGAAAAAAAAAGAACCTTTAGATTTTGTTTGTAATAGCATATTAAGTGAGTTAAGTTAGACTATTAGATAGTAAGGAAGTTAACCTTGAGCCTTTGGTAACCATGAATCTAAAGCCTGCAATGCCAATAAGTACATACCTATCGATAATCACCCTAAATGTAAATGAACTGAATGCACCAATCAAGACATAGAGTTACTGAATGGATAAAAAAGCAAGACCCATCTATATGCTGCCTACAAGAGACTCACTTAAACCCAAAGATATACACAGACTAAAAGTGAAGGGATAGAAAAAGATATTTTATGCAACTAATAGGGAGATGAAAGCAGGAGTTGCAGTACTTGTATCAGACAAATAGACTTCAAAACAAAGAAATTCACAAGAGACAAATAAGGACATTACATAATGATAAAAGGGTGAATCCAACAAGAAGATATAACCATTATAAATATGTATGCACCCAACACAGGGGCACCTCCATATGTGAAACAAATACTAACAGAATTAAAAGGGGAAATAGAAGGCAATGCATTCATTCTAGGAGACTTCAACACTCCACTCACTCTGAAGGACAGATCAACCAGAAGGAAATAAGTAAGGAGACAGAGGCACTGAACAACACATTACAACAGATGGACCTAACAGACATATACTCTACACCCAAAAGCAGCCTAATACACATTCTTCTCAAGTGCACATGGAACATTTGCAAGAATACATCATATACTAGTCCACAAAAAGAACCTCAGTAAATTCAAAAAGATTGAAATTGTACCAACCAGTTTCTCAGACCACAGAGGTATGACACTAGAAATAAATTACACAAAGAAAATGAAAAATCCCACAAGCACATGGAGGCTTCACACCATGCTCCTAAATAACCAATGGATCAATGACCAAATAAAAACAAATATCAAGCAATGTAAGGAGAAAAATTACAACAAAAATTGAACACCACAATGTCTGTGGGACACAGCAAAGGCCATGCTAAGAGGAAAGCATATTGCAATACAGGCCTACCTCAGGAAAGAAGAAAAATCCCATAAAAACAGTCTAAACTCACAATTAATGAAACTAGAAGAACAACAAATGAGGCCCAAAGTCAGTAGAAGGAGGGACATAAAAAGATTAGAGCAGAAATAAATAAAATTGAGAAGAATAAAACAGTAGAAAGAATCAATGAAAGCAAGACCTCATTCTTTGAGAAAATAAACAAAATAAATAAACGCCTAGCCAAACTTATCAAGAAAAAAAGAGAGTCTACTCAAATAAACAGAATCAGAAATGAGAAAGGAAAAATCACTACAGACACCCCAGAAATACAAAGAATTATGAGAGAATACTATGTAAAATTATATGCTAACAAACTGGATAACCTAGAAGAAATGGAAAACTTTCTAGAAAAATACAACCTTCCAAGGCTAACCCAGAAAGAAACAGAAAATCTGAACTGACTAGTTCCCAGCAACAAAATTGAAATGGTAATCAAAAACCTACCTAAGTCCAAAACAACAGAACCAGATTGCTTCACTGCTGAATTTTATCAGATATTTAGAGAAGACCTAATACCCATCCTCCTTAAAGTTTTCCAAAGAGTATAAGAAGAGGGAATACTTCCAAACTCATTCTATAAGGCCAGCATCACTCTAATACCAAAACCAAGCAAAGACACCACAAAAAAGAAAATTACAGACCAATATCCTTGAAGAATATAGACGCAAAAATACTCAACAAAATATTGGCAAGCGGAATTCAAAAAAAACATAAAAAGATCATCCATCATGATCACGTAGGATTTATTCCAGGGATGCAAGGATGGTACAACATTTGAAAATCCATCAACATCATCCACCACATCAACAAAAAGAAGGACAAAAACAACATGATCATCTCCATAGATATTGAAAAAGCATTTGACAATATTCAACATCCATGCATGATAAAAACTCTCAACAAAATGGGTATAGAGGGCAAGTACCTCAACATAAAGGCCATATATGACAAACCCACAGCTAACAGCCTACATTACACTTAACAGTGAGAAGCTGAAAGCTTTTCTCTTAAGATAGGGAACAAGTCAAGGATGCTCATACTCCCCACTTCTATTCAACATAGTACTGGAGGTCCTAGCCATGGTAATCAGACAACACAGAGAAATAAAAGGCATCCAGATTGGCAAGGAAGAAGTTAAACTGTCCCTGTTTGCAGATGACATGATATTGTACATAAGAAACCCTAAAGAATCCACTCCAAAACTACTAGATCTAATATCTGAATTCAGCAAAGTTGGAGGATATAAAATTAATACACAGAAATCTGTGGCATTCCTATACACTAACAATGAAATCAGGAAAACAATTCCATCACAGTTGTATCAAAAAGTATAAAATACCTAGGAATAAACCTAACCAAGGAAGTGAAAGACCTATACTCTGAAAAATACAAGACACTCATGAGAGAAATTAAAGAAGATACCAATAAATGGAAACACATCCCATGCTCATGGACAGGAAGAATTAATATTGTCAAAATGGCCATCCTGCTTAAAGCAATCTACAGATTCAATGCAATTCCTATCAAAATACCAACAGCATTCTTCAACGAACTAGAGAAAATCATTCTAAAATTCATATGGAGCCACAAAAGACCCGGAATAGCCAAAGCAATCCTGAGAAGGAAGAATAAAGCTGGGGGATTATGCTCCCCAACTTCAAGCTCTATTAAAAGGCCACAGTAATCAAGACAATTTGGTACTGGCACAAGAACAGACCCATAGACCAATGGAACAGACTTGAGAGCCCTGATCTAAACCCAACCATATATGGTCAATTAATATATGATACCTGAGCCATGAACATACAACAGGGAAATAATAGCCTCTTCAACAGCTGGTGTTGGCAAAACTGGACAGCTACATACAAGCGAATGAAACTGGATTATTGTTTAACCCCATACACAAAAGTAAACTTGAAATGGATCAAAGACCAAATATAAGTCATGAAACCATAAAACTCTTAGAAGACGACATAGGCAAAAATCTCCTGAACATAACCATGAGCAACTACTTCCTGAACACATCTCCTCAAGTAAGGGAAACAAAAGCAAAAATGAACTCATGGGACTACATCAAACTAAAAAGTTTCTGTACAGCAAAGGACACCATCAACAGAACAAAAAGGCATCCAACAGTATGGGAGAATTTTTTGTAAATGACATATCCGACAAGGGGTTAACATACAAAATATATAAAGAACTCACACGCCTCAACACCCAAAAAGGAAATAACACAATTAAAAAATGGGCAAGGGATATGAAGAGACAGTTCTCCAAAGAAGAAATTTAGATAGCCAACATACACATGAAAAGATGCTCCACATCACTAATCATCAGGAAAATGCAAATTAAAACCACAGTGAGATATCATCTCACACCAGGAAGGATGGCCAGCATCGAAAAGACTAAGAACAACAAATGCTGGTGAGGATGTGGAGAAAGGGGAACCCTCCTACACTGCTGATGGGAATGTAAGCTAGTTCAACCATTGTGGAAAGCAATATGGATGTTCCTCAAAAACTTAAAATAGAAATACTATTTGACCCAGGAATCCCACTCCTTAGAATTTATCCAAAGAATACAACTTCTCAGATTCAAAAAGACAGGCACCCCTATGTTTGTTGCAGCACTATTTACAATAGCCAAGATATGGAAGCAACCTAAGTGTCCATCAGTAGATGAATGGATAAAGAAGAGGTGGTACATATACACAATGGAATACTATTCAGCCATAAGAAACAAATCCTGCCATTTGCAACAATATGTATGGAGCTGAAGGATATTATGCTCAGTGGAATAAACCAGGTGGAAAAATACAAGTGCCAAATGATTTCCCTCATTTGTTTAGTATAACAATGGAGCAAAACTGAAATAACAAAATAGCAGCAGACTCAGAGTCTCCAAGAAGGAACTAGTAGTTACCAAAGGGGAGGAGTGTGGGAAGGTGGGTGGGGAGGGAGGGATAAGGGGATTGAGGTGTATTATGTTTAGTACACATGGTGTGGGGGATCATGGGTAAAACAGTGTTGCACAGAGAAGGCAAATAGTGAATCTGTGGCATCTCATCACACTAAAGGACAGTGACTGCATTGGGGTAGGGGTGGGGATTTGGTAATATGGGTAAATGTAGTAACCATATTGTTTTTTCATATGAAACCTTCATAAGAGTGTATATCAATAATACCTTAATTTAAAAAATGTGAATATAGAACCATGACTGGCAGAAAATAAGCCCTTAAAAATGATATCTAAATAGTATAAAATATTTTTTATCAATTCTCTAGCGATATAGAGCCTGATAATAGTAGTATCCAGGATTTTTGGAATTCTCCAGGAAGAGGTATCCCTTAGATAAATAGTGTTGGCAGTACATTTATTCCTTTTCTACAACAAAGAAGAGCACAAAGAGCAAACTCGTGTTTTTATTGGATTCATTTGCACACCTTCTCCCTCTTAGTCAAAATTCCCTGTTTACTTCTTGTTGCAATGTATGTTGGATAGGATGTTGACTTTTCAATTAAAGAGATTATAAAGTTCAAATCCTGTTTCTGACACTTACTAGCCATACAAATTGAGCAAGTGGCTAACTTTCCTCAGGTTTTTTGCCCCAAAGGGAAAAAGAATCCTTTTTTAAAAATGAAATACATGAGTGGATTACAAGATATAGCATCAACCACAGTAGTAATACAAATAATATATGGAAGCTGCCTTACATAAATTAGTCATTTCTTTAATGTTCACCCTCACTTGTCTCTCTTGCTTTTTCCTCCCCTCACTGTTGCCCAACCAGCAGCAGAATATTCTTTCATGTATGGGGGACTCAGCACGTTTCCACTTTAGTGACCGAAACTGATCCTCTTTGAAATCTGAGGAAATTGGAAAATGGAGAAAATATTCACCTGAAAGTGCAAAATACAGTTCAAAGCAAGGTTTAAAACTAACTCAAACAATTTTTCCCCCTATGTTTCAGACAAGTTCATGAAATCTTTGTAAATACCATTGAAAAATAATGCTTCAAAAACTTCATCTGACTTCAGTAATTTGGGTCCTTTGGAAGTCTTTTGCTTAATTTTTACTGTAAATTTAAGACCAAATTTTTTATGAACATTAGAATGTCAAAATTATAATTCCATGTATTTTGTTGCACACCTCCACCCACAGAAACTGAACACAAAATAATATGTCTAAATTACAGAGATCTAAAATCTTTTTCTCTTTATTTGTATATTGGAAATTTTAGTTTGAAATGCATGAATTATTGCTTTTGTTCTCCAGTTTTCATGGGTTTCATAGATCAACTTTAAATTTCTCTCTTTTAAATTAACTTTGCTTGCTGTCCCAACAGACTAGCACAACATAGCATATATTAAATATGTAAAAAAGGTGCTTTATAATGCATTATCTTTACCAAAGTAAATTAAGGGTCTCTTTCAAACAAAAAGAATGTCTGTGTAGAATGCTAATAAGTTAAGTGTTTACTTTTATGGTGTCCATTTTTATTGCAAACAACATTGGTTCTTGAAAAAAAGGAAAAAGAGCAGCAGAACAAAGCAGTAGTCTGAAATAAAACCTGAGCAGGTGCAGAGAATGCAGTATTTAGGGTACAGCAGTGGTGACCTCTCCCTTTGGGTATTTGTTCCTTATGTATGTACCATTAGTGCAGTGTCAGTAGCAGACTGGCTTATATAAAGAAAACCAAATTGGAAGTAAAGGTGTCTCCAAAGGAGATGTAAATTGTATAGGGACTATCTGTCATCTTGAGCTCCCGAGATTGATTCTAACAAGGGGCCATATTAGTATGCAAGCACGTGTGTTTTATTCCTTTTCCAGTTTTTGTTCTTGGAATGAGGTATCCCCATGAAACTCATTAAATCTATTTCTGCAGCTGACACACTGCACAGGCATGAATAATCTAAGGGGTAAACAGAAAGTTGATATAAATATGCAAGCATTTTTGATGAAACATAACAATAGGTAACTAAGTAACTGAAAGTGACTCATTGGCACAAAAAATAACATTTTACTACTTTTATTATGTTTAGTTGTGAGAAACTCTGAGTATTAAATGCTTGCAAATGCATGCTGGAATTCTTTAAGATTGTCAAGTACTTGTACAGATATAAGATATTATTGTGAATATTTAAGGAGCAGGGATAAGAAAAATCAAATAAATAATTGTAAATTCCTTTTCCGATGTAACCTTTAAGATATTGTCTCATGTACAAGGTAACAATCAGGGGGAAGGAATCATGGTTTAATACACTCTTTGGGGTATTTGTTTTTCCCTCTGAAAGAAATCAGCTGGGATTCACAAATCATGCAAACTCAGAAAACAGGCCATCCACTTTGAATAATTGTGTAAAACATGTCAAAAAAACAAATTGATAGAAAAAATATCTATGTAAAATGATTCCTGACCTAACAGTTAACACTCATCAGATTGGCACAAATGCTTGACGACGCTCGTTGGGAAGTAAAACTCATATTTTACAATGATAGTGTTCATTAGAAAATTCTCTTAGGAGAATAAATTGGCAATAGCTAATGAATGCGAACACGAGCATATACCACCACAATACCTCCACTTCTAGTGCAACTGTGGAGAAATATGTGCTTATTTGCACAAGGGTGTCTGTTACAGCATTGCTTCAATATGGCTGTTGATACAGCAAAAATAACTTATTAGAACCATATCTCACATCATATCCAATATCTACTCTACATGTATGAAAGAATCAACTGTAAAGGCAAAAATGTATAAAATGTTAAAGTTTGTATAGCATATTTATTTTTCTTATTGAGGCAAGAGAGAAGAAAACACAAAAACATAACAGTACAAGCCATATATGAAAACTTGTTGAAATATATATTACATTAAAATGGCAAGTTTGGTTTCAGAAAGACATGAAAACTAAAAAGACATATCTTACACTTAAAAAATACTTAAAATGCATATAACAGAATACTGCTGCTCAGAACATATTAAAGAATGATTACGAATCAATAAGAAAAAAAACAAGAAAATATATAAATGATGTGAGCAAGTAACTCAAAGAAAATATGATTAAAATTATACGAAAAATGCTAAACCTCATTAGTAACCAGAGATAAAAATTTAAATAATATTCTGATACCACTTCATACTCAACAGATTGGCAAAAGTGAAACAGTATGCCAATCAAAAGGTGGATAAACATATGTAGAGCTGTTGATTCTCTTAAAATACTGGTATCAATGTGAACTAGCACACCCATTAAAGTGATAACAATTTGGCAATACTTAGTGAATTTGAGGATGTGCACACACTTTGATGAAGTAGTTCCTCGTCTAAGCATACACCTCAGTGAAACTCTAGTGATGTGCATTCCAGGTTATAGGTACAACATATTCAAGAGCATTTAGAAAATAAAATCTGATTACTTTTGAGTTCTGTCATCTCATTTCTCAGTTTTTCTAAGTCAGGTTTTATATGGCATTCTTGTGTATTTGTTTGTTATGTAATTTTCTTGATACCTTTTAGCTCATTTTGAAATAGTTGATATAGTTAATATTTGTTTATTTGTCTATCTATCATCTCTGTCTGACTATTCAGATCCTCTCATTGTGAAGATGAGCTTTATTCTCTACTTATGGGATTTAACCTTAATATTTTTCTTTTTCTCATAACTGTGTTAAATTGGGTTCCTTGAACTTTTAAAGGGAGCTTTGATTCAGATATGTTCTCTAACTTGACAGAGCTCCATCTTCTACACTGCCTGTAAAAGCCTGCTTCCTAATTCTACTCTGTCCTCCACCTTTACTAGGACATCCCTTTTCCTGCCTCTCTGTTACCTATGTCATGCTCAGTTTGGATTCCACTCCATGGGGCCCTGCCCTGGAAGCTGGTGTTGGCAGGTAAATTTATCCTTGTTAGGGCCAGAATGTCCCCACTCCATAGGCTTCCTTACTGCAAGCCCTTGCACTATGTTTAGAACACGTCAAAATGCCGCTAAGGGTCCGTGCTAGTTAATGTCTCTAGTACTTTCCAGTGAACATCAGTGTGCATGCTCTCTTTGCACCCCCTTCTGTGACCCCCTGGCTTCCCTCTACTTCCCCCTCCCCTGCTGGCTTCTCACTCCACACATGCAGACACACAGGTGCATGTACATCTCTTATTTATTATTATTTGTAGCTTTCTATTTGTATTTCATTATCTCTCTTGTAGGGTCCTTGCTCTGGAAGATGCAAGCTGCCATTGTGTAAGCTGCCCTATGGAGAGGCCTCCATCCAACAGTCTGTAAAGAACTGAGGCCCTCAGTCTAATCTCTAAGCACTGATTTTTAACAACAGCCATGTGTGTGAGCTTCAGAGCAGATCCTTCCCTAGTCAAGCCTTTAAATGAGGACGCAGAACAGGCCAAACCCTGTTAACAGCCTTGTGAGACTTAACCGAGGCAGACAAATCTAGCCAACCTGTATGGATTCTTGATCCATGAAAGAAGTGAGATAATAAGCATTTCTCAATTTAAGCTGCTAATTTCTCATGCTGTAATCAATAACTAATAAAACTCATATGTACGAAATTATGCATGTTTTATATTGCGGCATTATTTGTAATTAATAAAAAATAGAGACGACCTAAACTGACATCAATAGAATAGTAGTTAAATACTTGAAGCTTCATTCATAAAATGAAACATGGGGCCACACTAAGAAAAAATAAAGGATTCTCTTTATGCAATGACATGAAAGAATAATCAAGATACTATTAAGTAAAAAAAGCAATGCAATGTATAGTTCAGAGCATGCTGCCATTTATTTATGCAGTTAAAAGAATTCTGGAAAGAAACACAAGACACCAGTAACCATGGGTACCTATTTTGGGGGCCTAAGGTGGGTGGAAACTGGGTGGCTAAAGTACAGAGGTAGGAGGGAGACTTTTAATTCTATAGTGTTCTCTGCTTAATGACTTTGGAACCATGTGAATGGATTAACTATTCCACAAATTAATTTTTTAAATGCCTCTTTTTCAAGGGGAAAATATGTAAAATATTTAATGGAGTGTATTTACTTAAAAATGAAACAAAACATAATACTGAATAAGGGAAAGCAAACTGTATTCTGCATAGTGCATATATGTTTTAATAACAGGCAAATCAATAATATGTAATTTTTTGATACTTATGTAATAATGATTCAAAAATATGTATGGGAATGAAAAATTCTAAATTTAGGCTAATGGTTATTTCTGGAAAGAGAAAATGGTGAACAGGGTGGGGGAATGGGAAGACAGGTATCTTTTATAATTTTATTTTAAATTCAGTCATATAGAATGAAAAACTTCACAAAATAGCAGAAATATGGAAATATTTGGTGTTTTCAGTAAAGGAATTATTTAAGGAAAATCATTTAAATTTATTTTAATGATAGTCACATAAACTGGGATTCTGTAAAAAATCATATGAAATTTAAAGATGACTATAAATTGAATAGTCATTGAACCTATTTAAAAGAGTTTATATAAAGAAACATAAAGCTCATGTACCTATCTTCAATATTAGGAACTATGAAGTCAAAAATGCAACATTATTAGGACTTATTGATTACTAATTTATTTTTATATTCATATGTGGATAAAATGAGAGTTCCAGTGGCCAGGATTCTCACCTGGCCTTGGTTGATTAGCTCACTGCACACCTGTGGGCAATACATGGCTGTTGACTCTATATAAAGAGCTCTGCCAAGTGCTCTGGGCACAACACAGAGGTATGGCTGCAAGGCTGCAGGAGTGCAGAGCAGAGGCTGGAGTGGTGGCAGCACCTAGGACAGAATGCCAGAGGAGAGCTGTGCGGGACGACTGTGCAGAGGCCCAGAGAACAGCTATGCAGAACGACTGTGAGGAGGAGCCCAGAGGACGGCTGTGCAGACAGAGGAGCCCAGAGGCAGAGACTAGATTGCTGCATGCAGACTCGCTCTGAGTGACCGGGATTTTAGTGACTGACCTGCCACCATGGAAATAAAGTTGAGTATAAACCTTTCACCCAAGAATGCTTTGCTGTCAATTTCTTTGGTCACATTGAATCCATAGCGAACTTGCCCGGGGCTGAAACCCATTGGCAAGACAATTGGCGAAGGTTAGCAGGGTTCATTGTTGACCAAGGAAAAAGACAAGCTGCCCTTATGGGAGGGGTGCTTCAGCGGGCTGCCCCTGTGAATGGGGAGACAGTGGATCGTCCCCCAGTGGGTATGTGGTCTGAGGTGGCTTGCCTCCTAGAGGACTGGGCCCCACCCCAGGACTGGAGGCAAGTGGAGGTGACACCTAAGGCTGTAGGGGTGGCCCTTGGTATAGTAAGTAGATCCTTTGAGAAGCAGAGTGCCCATTAGGCAGCAGGGACTGTTGGTTGGCTGCTTCTCACAGTATTAAAAAATTCTACAGAAGAGACCCAAAAAATGGTAGCACGAGAACGCAAGCTGCAAACGTCTGTGGATTCCCTGAGGAAGGAGACGGCACTGATGCGAGAGGAGGCAGCATGGGAGTGCCGGCAGCAAGGTGCCATTGGAGATGACATGGCAGTGCTGCCAGGTGTTCTGAAGGAGGAAGAGGCCATCAAGGGAAAAGACGAACTCCTAAGGGAAGCACAGGCAGAGGCGGCATGAGAACGTCAGCTGTGAAGCATTAAGCTGAAGGTAAGAGAGCTCCTGAAGACTGAGGTAGAATTGCTGCGAGGCACTGTAACAGAGGAGGCACTTGGCAGAGTGGAGAGAAAGGTGCCATCAGCCCAAGAAATGGAGGAGCTGGGGAAGGATGGAGGGGTGATGCCAGAGGCACTGGCCCCTCCTGTATTGAAAGCCCACCCAGTGGTTGTAAAGAAAATAAAGACCCAGCAGCTGAAGGCTCCCCAAGGAGAGGAGCAGCCCCCTCCCCAGGTAGTGGAGCACTCTATGGTCCCCCCTATACTCAGGCTGAGCTGGTGGATTTGGGCTCCCAGTTTAGGCAGAAGCCCTCGGAGTCAATATCAGCTTGGCTCCTGCATCTGTGGGACTTAGGGGTGGATAGAATTGTTCTGTCAGCGTCAGAGATGGGAAAGCTGTCTTCCCTGACAGTGCAGCCTGCCTTGAGGCAGCGATTACAAAATGCACATCAGACCCCAGGGAGTCACACCCTCCTCGACTGGCTCATGGCTGCACTTCGTGCTGTGTGGCCCAATCCGGGTGATCTACCATCCTCTCCTGTTAGATGGCAGACATATGCTGAACTCCAGCAGGTGCTACAAGAGCTAGACATGAGAAATGCCTTCTACAGTCCAGAGAATTATGGCCTATATGAAGAGATGTTCACTACTGGGATGAGAAATATTGTACTTCAAACTTCTCCTACATCCCTCTTTCGGTCTCTAGTGGCCATTGTTTCCCCTCACTTAGGGCATCCCATAAGAGAGGTGACACTTACAGTAGCTGACTTAGGAGAGGCTGAAGCAATGAGAATCTGGAAAGAAATAAGACCTGTTACTCACAAGAAGAATTTACAGGGCCCCATGAAGGTTACAAGGGCCCAGATGTGGGTTGCTTTAATACAGGCAGGAGCAGATGGAAGGAAATTAGATGGGAAGTCAAATAGGATCTTACTAGAGCTATGGCAACAACTGAAACCAGTGCAGCAGTTCAAGCCATTAAGACTAAAGAGGCAGAGGTCAGAGACAGAGCCACGAGTCCAGCCTGTGTGTCCACAAGACTTTTTGCTGGAGAGGCTGGAGGGCAAAGTTCCAGCTTCCTTGCACAGGGACCATTGCAGAGGACTAAGGGCACATAGATTGAGAGGAGAGAATCCTGGAGGGGTGGAGTGTGGATAAAATGAGAGTTCCTGTGGCCAGGATTCTCACCTGGCCCTGGTTGATTAGCTCACTGCACACCTGTGGGCAATACATGGCTGTTGACTCTATATAAAGAGCTCCACCCAGTGCTCTGGGTGCGACACAGTGGTATGGCTGCAAGGCTGCAGGAGAGCAGAGCAGAGGCAGGAGTGGTGGCAGTGCCTAGGACAGAGACCCAGAGGACAGCTGTGCGGGACGGCTGTGCAGATGGGCCCAGAGGACGGCTGTGCAGACAGAGGGGCCCAGAGGCAGAGACCAGCTTGCTGCATCCGAAGCGGCAGTGATAATACAGACTCGCTCTGAGTGAATGGGATTTTAGTGGACTGACCTGCCACCGTGGAAATGAAGTTAGGTATCACCCTTTCACCCCAAGAACGTTTTGCTGTCAATTTCTTTCATCACATTGAATCCATAGCAAACTTGCCCTGGCTGAAACCCACTGGCAAGACATCATAATAAACAAATCAATCTGTAACACAGCTGAAGCTCACTTTTGTAAAAACAAAACATCATAAGCTCACTGTAACAATAAAAATTAAACCCAAACAAAACAAAAATTGTAATATTTCAAAGAAGGCAGAGTCAATAAATAGGTACATACACTCGTATATAGGTTGAGCGATTTTTATAGTACCATCTTAATAAAGTCTAGGAATTTTTCTGTAATTCAGTCTTCCAGTTCAACTTATTAATGCAATATAAGAATAGTCTCTGTAACATCCTGGAAGGATGGTTTTTCAGTTTCTATTTTTATCCTGTTGGTCCTAATTATGCCCTCCAGAGCTATGCAGAGCAAATTCAAATGCTTGTTGAATAAACCCTTTCAAATATTTGGAGATTGTTTAAAATATCTTCTAAACCTTCCATTTCCAAGGTGTACATTCATAATTCCTTCAGTTGTTCTATGACTAGTAACCTAGGCCTTGGCCAACTAATTTTAAGTTTTTCATTTTGTCAAATTCCTTTTAAATTTTGTTCTCAACGTATATTCTGTGATTACTCCAGAGGCATAATCTGAGTAAAAAAGTCAACTCCTTGCTGGAATTAAGAAGATAAATTGGGCTTGGTGGAGGTCGTGGTAAACTAGACAGTTACCACTGTCTAAAACAGGTGAGTTAGTCAGGTTAGGTTAACTGTTGTAACAAATAATCCCCAAATCCCAATTGCTTAACACAAAGGTTTATTTACTGCTTATGCTACAGTGAAGATTAGCACGGGAACTCTGCTCCATGTTCAGAGACCCAGCCCCTTCCAGGCAGTGCCCCATCATCTCCTACCGTCCTGATGTCTTCTAGCTATATCCTCTGCATCAGTCTGACACAAGGGGTAACAAAGTGAGCCCTGAGCATCATATGGACATATTTTTTTCAGCAACCATTCCTTGAAGTTACATACATCACTTTGAACTGTATTTGATTAAATAGCTACACCTAGTTTACTGGAAAATGTAATTTAATTGTGTGCTCAGATAAAAAACAAAAGTGACCACATAGCATTGTCTCTTCCTAAGGCATGATGGCTACTCAGTCCAAGCCTGTTAGCACATGGGCATGTTGGTTCAGTGTTGCCAGATCTTTGAATTTTTCAGGAGCACTTAAAAATTCAGGTTTCTTTTTTAAACATGATGTCTCCTGATTTTTAAATGTTGCCAACTAAATCACTCTTTTAATGACGTAGTATAAGTCAAATAAAACATGTCTATGAACTAGATCCAGTCTGTAGACCAACAGTTTGCAAACTTTGACTTAAAAAATCCTACAAATGAGTTCGGGGAGGGGAGGGAAGTGATGTCAAACTCCAGCATCTCTTCTCCTGTGGATTGTACCTAGTGTTCTAACACTAACACATTATTGGGCACTCATAAGAAGAGTTGGTTCATAGTGTCACAGAAGTCAAGGGGTGGGATGCATTTTTGTAAGCAACAGCGGTCCACAAGGTTTCACCCAATAAACTAGGATAGGACTACAAAGGCCACTGGATCCTGCGAATTGAACCCAAAGAGTAGCCACAAACCTGTAGTATAGTTAAGCTTCCAGGCCTCTTGAAACCTGCATGCCATTGGCAAAAGGCTGCATGTGAACAGAAATGTTTACAGCATACTACAGTCTAGATGTTGCTACGTAAACCGAATACATATAAATTCAGAGAGATAAATCTTCATTCTGAGGTGTGGTATTTAAGAAAAGCTTTGTGAGGTAGGGGAGACTTGAAGTAGGGCTTAAAGAATAAAATAATGGAGAACCTGTATATATTCACATAAGTCGAAATGTGGTATAGAACAAACGGACAGGTATTCTAAAGAGCTGAATTAAGCCTCAAATTCTGCCTTAACTAACTTCCTAAGCAGCAGAAGCTCCTAATTATCTCCTAATCACTATTCTCACTTTCTTTTCAATTTTTAGCTGGACACAATGCTTCCTTGCCTTTAGGTTTGACCATATGTCTAAATTCTAGCTCATGGGTATAAGGAGAGTAGGGTGCACAACCTCAAGAAAATGCTCTTAGAATCTTAGAATTTTCACCTCCTCCTCCTTCTTTCTGGCTAGACAAGCATCTACATGCTGAAATTCCAGCAGCTGTAGGGGTCCCTGAGGTGGCCTTGGGAATGGAAGCCTGTTTTACAGCATGTCAACAAGACAGGAGCCTGGGCTGGAAAACTCTGTGCTCCCTGAATAGAAGAAATAAATATGTCTCTTATTTATGCCATAGGTGTTCTGTTTGTTTATTATTGTTTTCTCTTAATTTTTGCTTTTTTTCCCAGTACTCAAGCCTGAATACATTACTTTACCTCCCTGTGCTGGAATTTCCTTAACACAAAGAAGGTACAATTATTAAATAGCTCCACTGCCATCTTTAAGATCTTTAATATTTCAGATGACTCAGGAGGAAATTGTTTTAAACCTATTTTTAAAGGACTTTTAGAAAGGAAATATTTTTTTAAAGAAATACTTTGAGGAAGAAATTTTTTTATACTTTATTTTGGTATCAATCTACAACTACAGGTGCAATATTATGGTGATTAAACTACCCCCTTCATCAGGTCCCCCCCAACCACATTACGGTCACTGCCCATCAGTGTAGTGAGATGCTATAGAATCACTACTTGTCTTCTCTGAGTTGTACAGCCCTCCCCATGCCCCCCCAACATTACATCTACTAATCGTAATGCCCCTTTTTTCCCCTTGTCCCTCCCTTACCACCCATCCTCCCCAGTCCCTTTCCCTTTGGTAACTATTAGTCCGTTCTTGGGTTCTATGAGTCTGCTGCTGTTTTGTTCCTTCAATTCTTTTCTTTGTTCTTTTTTTTTAATATAATTTATTTTATTATCATTAATTTACAATTACATGTGCAATATTACGATTATTAAACTACCCCTTCATCAGGTCCCCCCCACCAACCCCATTACAGTCACTGTCCATCAGCGTAGTGAGATGCTATAGAATCACTACTTGTCTTCTCTGAGTTGTACTGCCCTCCCCGTGCCCCCCCAACATTACATCTGCTAATCGTAATGCCCCTTTTTCCCTCTTATCCCTCCCTTCCCGCCCATTTTCCCCAGTCCCTTTCCCTTTGGTAACTATTAGTCCGTTCTTGGGTTCTGTGAGTCTGCTGCTGTTTTGTTCCTTCAGTTTTTTTCTTTGTTCTTATACTCCACATATGAATGAAATCATTTGGTACTTGTCTTTCTCATCTTGGTTTATTTCACTGAACATAATACTCTCTAGCTCCATCCATGTTGTTGCAAATGTCCGGATTTGTTTTCTTCTTATGGCTGTATAATATTCCATTGCGTATATGTACCACTTCTTCTTTATCCGTTCATCTACTGATGGACACTTAGGTTGCTTCCATTTCGTGGCTATTGTAAATAGTGCTGCAATAAACATAGGGGTGCATCTGTCTTTTTCAAACTGGGCTGCTGCATTCTTAGGGTAAATTCCTAGGAGTGGAATTCCTGGGTCAAATGGTATTTCTATTTTGAGTTTTTTGAGGAACCTCCATACTGCTTTCCACAATGGTTGAACTAATTTGCAGTCCCACCAGCAGTGTAGGAGGGTTCCCTTTTCTCCACATCCTCGCCAACATTTGTTGTTGTTTGTGTTTTGGATGTTGGCCATCCTCACTGGTGTGAGGTGATATCTCATTGTGGTTTTAATCTGCATTTCTCTGATGATTAGTGATGTGGAGCATCTTTTCATGTGCCTGTTGGCCATCTGAGTTTCTTCTTTGGAGAAGTGTCTATTCATGTCCTCTGCCCATTTCTTAATTGGATTATTTACTTTATGTTTGTTGAAGTGCGTGAGTTCTTTATATATTTTGGATGTCAACCCCTTATCTGATACGTCATTTATGAATATATTCTTCCATACTGTAGGATGTCTTTTTTTCTACTGATGGTGTCCTTTGCTGTACAGAAGCTTTTCAGCTTGATATAGTCCCACTTGTTCATTTTTGTTTTGTTTCCCTTGCCTGGGGAGATATGTTCATGAAGAAGTTGCTCATGTTTATGTCCAAGAGATATTTGCCTACATTTTTTTCTAAGAGTTTTATGGTTTCATGACTTACATTCAGGTCTTTGATGCATTTTGAGTTTACTTTTGTGTATGAGGTTAGACAGTAATCCAGTTTCATTCTCTTACATGTAGCTGTCCAGTTTTTCCAACACCAGCTGCTGAAGAGGCTGTCATCTCCCCATTGTATATCCAAGGCTCCTTTATCAAATATTAATTGACTGTATATGTTTGGGTTAATGCTTGGATTCTCTATTTTGTTCCACTGGTCTGTGGGTCTGTTTTTGTGCCAATACCAAATTATCTTGATTACTGTGGCTTTGTAGTACAGCTTGAAGTCAGGGAGCGTAATTCCCCCTGTTTTATTCCTCCTTCTCAGGATTGCTTTGGCTATTTGGGGTCTTTCGTGGTTGATATGAATTTTAGAATTATTTGTTCCAGTTCACTGAAGAAAGCTGTTGGTATTTTGATAGGGATTGCATTGAATCTGTAGATTGCTTTAGGTAGTATAGCCATTTTGACAATATTTATTCTACCTAGCCAAGAACATGGGATGAATTTCCATTTGTTAGTGTCCTCTTTAATTTCTCTTAGGAGTGTCTTGTAGTTTTCAGAGTATAGGTCTTTCACTTTAAGGAAGAAATTTTTTAAGTAAATTTGAACATCATGTCATGTCACAGTTTGTATCAATATGTCTCACAGAAATGTGAAAATTTGGCCAAGGTATCAAGGTATCTCAAATGTAGAGACATTTCTCTTTGAGAAAATGCATGATGCTATATATCATACCTAGAATGGAATAGGATATAATCCAATAGAAATGGGAAAGGAAAAATATTCCAAATCTGTTCATTCATTAATATTACACTAATATAACAACACATGCATCATTAATGATAGTTTTACAATTTTTATAATTGATTCTTTAAAACAGGTGATTAACATTAGCTTCTACCAGGACACCATTTCCCAAAGTACATTCAGCTGAATACGAATCTTCATAAGAAATAAAAATATATGTGCTCTGGGGTGAAATAACTGTTTATACCACTTTTATCCATATTTCCTTTTGGGAGATTCACTAATAGACTAGGAAAAGCCCTGAGCTATCTCAAACAAGCAGATAAACAAAAACAGTTATCTTTGCTGAATCAGTTATTTCTACAACATATTTGACCGCAACAATATATTTCTTCAGAAGAGAGGTTGGGAAACAGTTCTAGATGGTAAATTTTTCCAGAACTCTTTGTCTGTGTTCTGTTGCTTCTCCATTTGGGAAAATAAACAAAGCCTGAAGGTAACAGATAAGTTGAAATCAGTTTGCTATTTCACAGCACATTCCGTAAGAAAACTGTTCATAAACCACAGCTTGAGGTTCTCAGAGGATAACAAGAGTGATCAGTGAGCTTGTTTTAGACATTGCACATTTAATTTTGCCTTCTGGGCTATGTCTCTTGTAGCAAAACTCAGCTTTGAATCAGAAATACTATTACCATATTATGTTACAGCCTGGACTTTATGACCTTGAAGAAAGATTTAAAAACAGAATTTTAGTGCTTGCTTCTAGGGCTTTCCTTAGCCATAAACCTTGTAGTTTACACAAACATCACATATTTGTTTCTTTATGCAGTAAAAATGGAAGTGAGAGACTAACAAGTGAGCGAAGTAAGGTACAAAAATAAGCACAAAGTAGTTTGAAGTATCTCCTTTTTGGTACAGAATAATATTTCTGTTGTTTTAAACATTTTGTCTAACAAGAGAGCAGAAAGCTTCTACAGGGACTAGGAGGTGCTATCTGGTGATTTTATACAATATCACTATTAAAAACAACCTCTATTTTTCCCAATTGTAATATAACTGAAGACTCGCTCTTTTGAGATTTCAGTGATTGTGCCCAGGGAAACAGATTTTTCTTTAATTTCTCTTTAGCATTGAAGAAAATAGGCTAAACTGTTTTCATTATTTAAAACACCTCCATATATTGTTAATACAAAAGTAAGAAATGGAAAGAAACTCTGGTGTATACCAAGAATCATAAATTCAAGAAGTGGCTGCGAGTCCAAAATATTTTGAGAAGTGCCCTCAAAAATTATCTCAACATATTTCCTCTGGAAATCATAATAACAATCAAAAAGCTACAAAGGACCATGTTATAAACACGCACATTATGAAAACATAGAACAGATAGCAGGTTTTTGGTTTATTCAATTGCTTTACAAATGGATAAATTAAACATCAGGTAAAATTTTTATTTTTATTTCCCTTGCACTTATAACTCTAATTACATATAACGGAGTGCTAAGAACAGTTGACAGAATGCTTTTATAGAAATAAAACTGTCATTCCTGGGGAAAGCCCAAAAATCAGTTAAGTGGCAAGTAAAATATGAAACATTTGCTCAGAAACAATTATCAACTTCACATTTCAAAATATATGGCTGGTCATACAAAGCTGTTTTTTGGTTATCATTAGCATCCATGTATGTTGTTAGATTAAAACAATGGATATATTGTACAGAGAAGCAAGAACATCCGTAGATCAGACAGGAGACTGCCAGTGTTGGGATTTAGCCAAACTGAATTTCACTGGGCTGTTAATAACATGATTAGAGGTGACCATTTGTGTTTATTTTTGGAACCTGTGCATTTTATATGATTACAAAATTTGATAGTGCATATGTAACTCGGACTGGAAAATGCATTAAGCTACAAAAGACCTGAGGGTTGTACTTTCAATTTTGATTTAAATGTTTACTTGCCCACAGTAATGTTTTATGAAGCCCTTGAAATTATGAACCCATGCCATTCCACATAGCTGGTTTAACATGTGCAATGTTTGATTGTTCTTCTGAATGACCAGCAATGATAATTAATATACATAATTTGCAACATTGTATTCTTAAAATCCAGCATTTCACTTCAATCTACTGATTTAGTTTTTGGCAGGGGCAGGGGCAGAGACTATTAAATGTTCAAAGCTTCTTAATGCTATTGCTACATCTGATAGAAATAACAGATTGATTGAAAATAACCACTGTGGTTTCTCCAAGGAATCTAGCTGTACCCTATTAAGCAATGTCCATTTACGAAGACATAATATAATCATAATTAATCTGGAGCCCATTAAATTGCTGAACTGGCCTTTAGAGATCATTGTTTTTATGAGAGTAAATTCTAAAAGTTTCTAAAGAAACAGTGTATTTCCTTTTTATTGTCATACACCTGCTGCTTTTGTGAAATACATTGCTTCAATAAATACATTTCATGTAACAAATTAAGTATAAAGATAACATCTTAACAATATGTGTTTTAAGTTATAATTCTATTAAGATGAAAATGAAGTACATACCCTACTGAAATAAACACACTTCCTACCTGCTTTCATAAAAAGAAAATCTCAAGCATACTTTGGCTCTTCTTTTAACAATTTAAAGTCATTTTCATGACCACCAATTTCATGCTTGGCTTTAGAATGGTTGTTCTTTTATCTCCTCCCTTACTGTTTGAAAGAAGAGAGGGGATGTGAACGCAACAATCCAAGCAGGTTTACTGCTGAACCTGAGAGGGATCCCTCTGTCCTGGCAGCAGAACAAAGGAAAGAGAGAGTCTCTAACAGGTCAAGAGGCTTTTTATGGCCAGGGCTATGGCAGGCTCTTTGAGGGAAGGGATTAGGGAAAAAGTGGGCTTGTGGCTTGCTGATGTGTCCTCTGGAGGATGCTTGTAGTCTAGGTAAGATGACACCTAGGTCCCTCTGAGATTGTGGGTGGGCTTATTCGAAAGGTGGTACTCAGGTCTGGATTCTATCATTCCTGGCTCTAAAAGGGTATAGGAAGACAGGCTGCCATTCTTTTCTTGGCTACTTCCTGCTGAGAGGGGACAATGAAGGGGGTTTTCTGATATTTTGAAGCAGGAAGGCTGTTTGGAGGTGCTCTCCAGTAGTTGCCCTGGAGATGGCCATCATTCGATTCTATAAAAATGTTTGGAATAGGTTAATTAAGCAGGGAAGGAAAAGAAGGAGAAGGTTGATAAAGGCTAATGGGGCCAGAGGTTGTAGAAGCTGAGAGTGTAAGACTTGGACTCAGGCCATGGAGAGAAGGGTTAGAGCCCAGTGGCTGAGAAGGTCAATGTGTCCAAAGAAATTAACAGCAAAACGTTCTTGGGGTGAAAGGGTTATACCCAACTTTATTTCCATGGTGGCAGGTCAGTCACTAAAATCCTGTTTACTCAGAGCAAGCCTGCATGCAGCAAGCTGGTCTCTGCCTCTAGGCCCCTCTGTCTGCACAGCTGTCCTCTAGGCCTCTCTGCCTGCACAGCCGTCCCACACAACTGTCCTCTGGGCCTCTGTCCTAGGCACTGCCACCACTCCAGCCTCTGCTCTGCTCTCCTGCAGCCTTGCAGCCGTGCTACCATGCCACACCCAGAGCACTGGGTAGAGCTCTTTATATAGAGTCAACAGCCATGTTTTGCCCACAGGTGTGCAATGAGCTAGTCAACCAGGGCCAGGTGAGAATCCTGGCCACAGGAACTCTCATTTTATCCACAGTACTTATAGGGGCTTGTGGAGGGCAATTTGGGGGCTTTGGGGATAAGAGTGCAGCTAATGCTAGGAGCTGTAAGAGAGGCCAGCCTTTTATCACAAGGTTGAGTTGTTTGGACAGACAGGCAACAGGCTGGAGGGAGTCCTCAGCTGATTGTGCGAGTAGCCCTAATGCTTGTCCCTTTTTGCTGGTTAAGAAAATAAAGGTTTGTTAGGGTTAGGTCATGATCGATGCTTGTCCCATGTCTCTGCCCCACCTCATTCACCCCTTAAGGAATGTGGACCCTTGGAATCTTTCAAGGAAAAGTGGGTGTCGGTCACTCTTCTGTAACTGCTTCCTGCTGAATAGGGGCGTTGTCCCTGCCTGTGGGTCCAGCAGTTCCTTGTTGTCTGTCAGGGAGAGGAGGGGTCATGGAGCCGTCTGAGTAGCAGAGGCAGACACAGACAAGGGCACATGAAAGGAGGATGCAGTGAAGTTGCGTGGCATCTTCATTGGTGTTGGGGTGGATTGAAATCCTCTTCTGAGCAACATTTGAAGTTGGATTTTTTGTTCTGGAGGAAATAAACTTGATAACGAGATTAAGAATGAATGGTTGAATATGAGAACTAAAAATAGTAAACTTTAATTGAAATAATGGGAGAAAACTGAAACATTTGGAATCATAGCCAGATATTTTGAGGTAACTAGAATCCAGGATCTAGTCTTTTTTACAGTGAATGCTGAGTAACTTTTATCAGAATTTCTGGAAGTTTTGGAATGCTCAATTTTTACAAGCACCTGTCTTTAAATCAATTAATTTTTAGCAGTACCACCCAGAGGTAGGAAAGTATCTTATCAGTCCTCTAGGTAATTCTGCAAAATTAACATAAGAATTTTACTACTCTGGTCCCCTCCCAGGATAGCAGTTTCCCTCTGGGAGCATATCAATCAAGGCCACCCACCCTGCCCCTATGCGGTGGAGGATATCTCTTCCCAGAAGTGGGGTGGGGCAGTGGGGGATTACTTGAAAGGAGTGAGGGAAAGAAATACTGACCAAAGAACAATATAGAGGAGGGGTTTGGGCTGGTGTTTCTTTTAAGCCTTTCATTCCAACAACCAAGATAGAGGAAGGGAGCAAATGTCCCGAGTATTTAGTAAGCACGGAGAGGCTGGCCCCGTTTCAACGAGGAAGGAAACCTGACTTCCTGCCACCACCACTGTTACCTGTGGATGCGTTGGTGTCATCATGGAGGGGGCCTTGGGATCCATGCCCCATCATTCGGTTGCTGAAGACAAGGCTATGAGGGCCACCAGGTCCTCTCTAGTTGTGTCCGGTTGCCTGGAGGGGAGAGAACTCAAGGGAGAGGCTGACTTCCAGAGAGGACAATTTACTCCCCAGTGATCCTACTGTGCACAGTGCGGACACCACTTTGTAGGAAGCCTGGGGTCAGGGCAAGTTCTTGCTCTGGGGCCCTGACAGCCACAGCAGAAACAGTTGCTAGATGGGTATGAGGTGGAGCCTTTTGCAGGCTTGTCAGCAGGAGATCTGTGGATAAAATGAGAGTTCCTGTGGCCAGGATTCTCACCTGGCCCTGGTTGATTAGCTCACTGCACACCTGTGGGCAATACATAGCTGTTGACTCTATATAAAGAGCTCCGCCCAGTGCTCTGGGCATAACATGGTGGTATGACTGCAGGAGAGCAGAGCAGAGGCTGGAGCGGTGGCAGCGATGAGGACAGAGGCCCGGAGGATGGCTGTGAGGGACAACTGTGCAGAGAGGCCCGGAGGACAGCTGTGCAGACAGAGGGGCCCAGAGGAGAGACCAGATTGCTGCATACAGACTTGCTCTGAGTGAACGAGATTTTAGTGACTGACCTTCCACCTGGAAATAAAGTTGGGTTTAACCCTTTCACCCCAAGAATGTTTTGCTGTCAATTTCTTTGGTCACATTGAATCCATAGCGAATGTGCCCAGGGCTGAAACCCATTGGCAAGACAATTGGCGTAGTCATCAGGATTCATTGTTGACCAAGGGAAAAGTCAGGCTGCCCTTATGGGAGGGGTGCTTCAGCGGGCTGCCCCTGTGAATGGGGAAGCAGTGGATCGTCCCCTAATGGGTATGTGGTCTGAGGTGGCTTGCCTCCTAGAGGGCTGGGCCCCACCCCAGGACTGGAGGCAAGTGGAGGTGACACCTGAGGCTGTAGGGGTGGCCCTTGGTATAGTAAGTAGATCCTTTGAGGAGCAGAGTGTCTGTGAGGCAGCGGGGACTGTGGGTTGGCTGCTTCTCACAGTATTAAGAAAGCCTACAGAAGAGACCCAAGAAATGGCAGCACAAGAACATGAGCTGCAAACTTCTGTGGATTCTCTGAGGAAGGAGATGGCATTGATGCGAGAGGAGGCAGCATGGGAGTGCCACCATTTGAAACGAAAAGGCATCGCTGCCAGGTGTTCTGAAGAAGGAAGAAGCCATCAAGGAAAAAGACGAACTCCTGAGGGAAGCACAGGCAGAGGTGGCACGAGAACATCTGCTGCAAAGCATTGAGGTGAAGGTAAGAGAGCTCCTGAAGACTGAGCTAGCATTGCTGTGAGGCACTGTAACAGAGGAGGCACTTGGGGGAGTGGAGAGAAAGGTGCCATCAGCCCCAGAAGTGGAGGAGCTGGGGAAGGATGAAGGGGTGGTGCCAGAGGCACTGGCCCCTCCTGTATTGAAAGCCCACCCAGTGGTTTTAAAGAAAATAAAGACCCAGCAGCTGAAAGGTCCCCAAGGAGAGGAGCAGCCCCTCCCCAGGTCGTGGAGCAGTCTATGGTCCACCTTATACTCAGGCTGAGCCAGTGGCTGTGGGATTTAGGGGTGGATGGAATTGTTCTTTCTGGATCAGAGATGGGAAAGCTCCTTCCCTGACAGTGCAGCCCACCTTGAGGCAGTGATTACAAAATGCGAGGTGACACGTACAGTAGCTGAAGCAACAAGAACCCAGAAAGAAATAAGACCTGTTACTCAGAGGAGGAATTTGAGGGGCCCCGGGAGGGTTACAAGGACCTAGGAGAACAATGTTCGAGCTTCCTTGCACAGGGACCATTGCAGAGGATTAAGGGCACATAGATTGAGAGGAGAGAATCCTGGAGGGGTAGAGTGTGGATAAAATGAGAGTTCCTGTGGCCAGGATTCTCACCTGGCCCTGGCTGATTAGCTCACTGCACACCTGTGGGCAATACATTGCTGTTGACTCTATATATAGAACTCCACCCAGTGCTCTGGGCACAACTAAGTGGTATGGCTGCAAGGCTGCAGGAGAGCAGAACAGAGGCTGGAGTGGTGGCAGCACCGAAGGCAGAGGCCCAGAGGACGGCTGTGCAGACAGAGGGGCCCAGAGGCAGAGACTGGCTTGCTGCATACAGACTCGCTCTGAGTGAATGGGATTTTAGTGACTGACCTGCCACCTGGAAATAAAGTTGGGTATAACCCTTTCAGCCCAAGAACAGTTTTGCTGTCAGTTTCTTTGGTCACATTGAATCCATAGTGAACTTGTGTGGGGCTGAAACCCATTGGCAAGACAAGGTCAAACTAGAGAGACCAGAATCCGACATTTGGTTTTAGCCTGTTTTTCTGAGTTTTTGTTCCTTATCCTGGTTGTTGAAAACTTTAAAGGCAAGGTCTACAATCTCTTTTTGTGTCATTTCGGGTCCATTTTCTAATTTTTGGAGCTTTTCACAAATATCTGGGTAAGACTGGGAATGAAGTGGAGGTGTAGGAGAATAAGGCCCTCAGGGGAGTTAGGGCTGGTGTTTGTGTATTTGATCATGGTCTCTGAAAGGTGGTTCATAAAGAGAGCTGGGTTTTCATCTGCCCCCTGGGTAATTTCCCTGAAGAGCTCATAGTTGAATTTATCAGGGTTTTTGAGAAGGACCCCATCTTTTGTTCAATATGCTCCAGACCACTGATTGAAAGGAGACATGAACACAAATGGTCTTTTCAGTGCCTACTACCTCACAGGGGTAGGATAGGGTGAGAAGCGGTCTGGGGAGATATTGGGTGGGAAGGCAAGTGCAAGAGCTGGGGGGATGGGACTGGGTTAGAAGAGGCACACATGCTGGCAGGCATCAGAGAGGAGGATGGGGAGGAGTGTGCAGAGCAAAAGAGGCAGAAGCGCAGGCAAAAGGGGGGAGGAGGAAGGGTGTTCAGAGGAAGCTGACAATAGGGAGGGGATATGGATTTTGCTGAGGCTGTTGGGGAGGAGAGTGGTGGAGAGTGACAGAGGAGGGAAGAGGGGAGAAAGGTGCGATGTTGTCAGGGTAGGTGCAGGGGACTTTTGTTTGGTGAGAACTTCAGACGGTTTCTGTTCGGCTCTCACCTGAGTTCTTAGTCAGCAAAGGCATAGAGTACGCAAAAGGCATGAGGGAGGGTTTTGACCAGGCAAGCCTCCCAGAAATTCAGAGCCAATAGGAAGTTAAGATACCTGGGGTGACTATTAAACTAGTTAGGAAAGTTGCCTGGGCTGAGGCAGGCAGCTGTGAGAATAAAGAAGAGAAGAAACAAAAGGAAGTTTGCTTGGGGGTGGGGGGAAGGCTTGGATTTAGGTAACCTCTGACCTTTTGCCAGTACTCTGGAGAAAGTTATCAAGATCTCAGGGAATTTGGAAATAGAAATTGCCCTCAGCTGGCCAGTGTGACCCATTATTGTTTGTATTGAGGCCACATGGAAGTAGAGTAGAAGACCAGTTTTTTTTTTTTTTGGTTTAATGTCTCCTTTTAATCCCAATTGGGAAAGATTATGTAGGAGAGAGCTGAGGGGGTGTCTCCCAATATCTTTGAGGGAGAACTGCCTGTTGTGGGAGAGTGAGAAAGGGTGGCCGGGGTTTGGGAAGCATGCTGCCAAGATGTCTCTCTGTGATTGGATTCCCACCCAGAGGTTCCTGGAGCCGATTGTCCTGCACACGGACAGGAAGCGTCCCCCCCCAGTCAGAGCACAGGAGGTCCCCTTGCGGTGTTCTCAACCAGAGAACAGAGAGGAGGGAAGGATAAAGGAAAGGGGACCTGGACCAACTTTCTCTCGGTGCCAAGAGAAAGCCGATGAGAGGCCAAAATTACCCTCCTGGGAATTGCAATGGATTAATAGCCTGTGGTGGATGTGTAGATTGAGGTCTGGCAAGATGGTCCCTGGACTGGAGTTTGCGAGGGGGTGTTGGGTGAGGGAGGGAAGGGAAATGGGGCGAGACCCAGGAGGCTCTCAGGATCTAGGCTCTAGCCTGTGACGAGCTGCTTCCTGGGCTGCAGAAGAGCCCGTGCTCTCGGTTCCTGCTCCCGGGCTTCGGCACCATATGAAAGAAGAGAGGGGATGTGAATTCAACAATCCAAGCAGGTTTATTGCTGAACCTGAGAGGGACCTCTCTGTCCTGGCCAGCAGAGCAAAGGAACGAGAGAAAGTCTCCTACAGGTCAAGAGGCTTTTTATGGCCAGGGCTTCGGCGGACTCTTTGAGGGGAGGGGTTAGGGGAAAAGTGGGCTTGTGGCTTGCTGACATGTCCTCCGGAGGATGCGTGTAGTCTAGGTAAGATGACACCTAGGTCCCTCTGAAATAGTGGGTGGGCTTATTCAAAACCAAAAGGTGATATTCAGGTCTGCCTTCTATCACTGTTGTTTAATTATTATGTAACATTTTAGTTTGTCACAGAAGTGCTGAGCACATGGGAAGTTTTCAAAAAATGTTTGTGGAATAAATGCCTAAGTTCTCAAATGAAGTTTTCAATTCTTCCCTTTCTACTTTGAAGTGGGCAAAGAAATAAGATACCCAAGCTTTTTGGAACTGTGCATCCATTTTTTGTAATGTTGAATCAAGGCTCTTAGACGATAGACAAAATGCATGAATCTTACAATACCAAGAATTTCAAAGGGTCCTGATTTTTCCACTTGCTATCAGGTTCTCAGATTTGTTACAGATGTTGATGCTGCCAAAGCATGAACCACTGGATCCATCAGATATGATTATCAGAGAGAAAATGACATGTGAAAAATAGTATGTTCATCCTCTCAAGCAATACTGTTATGTTACCAAATATAGGCATAGCCTTGCATGATTGTTTCATTTAGTTATTGGTTTAGATACCAAGAAAAAGTCACATGCCAAGTTTAGATTCTGCTGTCTTTCTACATGTGAGGCCAGGATCAATTCTAAGTAATAGAACCCTGAGTGGATAATGTGGTATAAATTGCAGACTGCAAGATTAGTGTGCATTCCATTGGGAACTCTCCAGGCTTCTTTACATATTCCCAAACTTTTCCCTGTAAATTTCTTCCTACTAATATTCCTGGGATGAATATATTGATACTTTGTTATATCTGCACTATAGAAGACTGAGACCTGTCTCTGAGCTCAACTGTTTTCATGTACTTGGAGTCTATTCCCAGCCCTCAATGATGTTGACTTGATTAGGTCAGGGATAATTAGAGAATGGTGGCCAAAAACAAAGAAGCAGTGTTGTTAGAAAATAATTTTTAGAAAATATCTGGATCCTGGGGTGATAGTCTTTTCATCCAGATGTTGGATTGGATTTCTTATAAAAGTATAACTGTACTGGGAAAACTATTATATTTCTCTTTGTGTGCTAAATTTGTTTTATGAAGAGTAGTATGGACAACCTGTGTTATGACATAATCTCTAGTTCTCAGGCTGTCTTGAATTTAGATGGCACCTGTCTAAAAGCTAGACAGAATACTGCTTATTGAACCTGAAGCTGAGTTCTGTGGCCCCCTGGATCTGAGGATGTATTCTTCAGGTGTTACAATAACTTCATTATACAAATTTTAATATCTGTGCTTCATTCTGTTTGTGTGTGTGTGTGTGTGTGTGTGTGTGTGTGTGTGTGTGTGTGTGCTGAGTAGCAATTTTCTTACTAATAGGCTTAAGTTTAACAACTTAAAACCCATAGCTGAGAAAAAGGGGCATCAATTCCCTGCATTCTGAAGAATGCTAAGAATAATTAAGAGGCAATGATCTCCCTGATGGCTGAATACAAAGCAAACAAATAACTCAGCCATTCCTGATTATTGACTTGTCTATTCCAACCCAAAGTCCATTTAAGCAGAACCCTAGGGAATAGGGAGGGCCAATATTTATCCAAATTGTGGATTGCTGGCTCAGGGAAGAAACCGTGGGTTTTCACTTCTTTTCTTTAAGGGTGTTGAAATGGTGCTTACCAACTCCAAGAGAGAAGCTTCAACAAGTGCTGCCCCCAGAAATTAGAAGTCAGCACCTGAACCTTATTCCCCAGGTGAACATTCTCTTATGCAACATAATTGCTGATTTATGCCTATCCATTCAGAGGTAAGAGAATTACAGATATCAATGGAACCTGACTTAGATTTTTCTGTAATTATAGGTTGTGCGTATTTTTCAGGACTGAGTTATTTCAATATGAAATGCAATTTATCAAAACAGTGTATTCTATAAATGTTATTCCTAATAACTAAAAGCAAAATTGTATCAGTGTCCGCCAATGGGTTTCAGCCCCGGGCAAGTTTGCTGTGGATTCAGTGTGACCAAAGAAAATGACAGCAAAACATTCTTGGGGTGAAAGGGTTATAACCTAACTTTATTTCCACGGTGGCAGGTCAGTCACTAACATCCCGTTCACTCAGAGCGAGTCTGCATGCAGCAAGCCAGTCTCTGCCTCTGGGTCCCTCTGCCTTCACAGTCATCCCACACAGCTGTCTTCTAGGCCTCTGTCCTTGGTGCTGCCACCACTCCTGCCTCTGCTCTCCTGTATCCTTACAACAGTGTCACCATGTCACGCTCAGGGCACTTGGCAGAACTCTTTATATAGAGTCAATAGCCATGTATTGCCCACAGGTGTGCAGTGAGCTAATCAACCAAGACCTGGTGAGAATCCTGGCCACAGGAACTCTCATTTTATCCACAATCAGAAATATAAAATAATTAGAAATGAATCATCCCTGAATGAAATTATTTTAAAATATTAGTTAACATATGCAGAGATGAGTATTACTTAATGTTAGAATGCAACAAGTTCAGAGTGTCAGGGTCCAGAGGCTGTCATTGAGGTCTTGGGGTGATGCAAAGAGCAAAGAAGGCAACAGGTGTCATCATGGAGGGTGCTCAAGAGGCCACTTTATTCTGCATAAAGCTGTACGTTTTATAACTGCTATAGTGCTAATTCATGGTGACATAAATATTAAAGATGCACATGTGTGTTGCCTTCATAGCCAGGTATCTGACCTTCAAGGCACTTATCTATCTCCTTACTCATGGGTACAACATGCTGTGTTTTCAAGGTTTCTCAAGGCCAGACACATCCGGGGTGAAGCAGTGGGCAGCTGTCCTTATAGAACAGTAGGGAAAGTGTGGGGGGGCTTCCCTACATCTCACCCCCTTCTATAGGACAGCAGCTGTCTGCTTTTTCCTTGCACACAAAGATGAGCTCTATGCCCAGAGCCCAGAGAAACAATATAAAGAACAACAGACAAGGAAGCCTCATACCCCAGCGGCCACTGTGGTTAGGAACCACTGCCAAGTGGGACCAAGCTGTGACCACCAAGTAGACAGGGGATCTTGGGACAAGGCTTGTATCTGAGACACTTCATCATCTATTTCCTGGAGTGTTGCTTGTATTTGCTGCTGGTGGTCTAGGATATAAACACAGCAGTCAATGTGCAGTAAAGCACAGGTGTCCCCTTGTGCAGCTGTAAGTATATGCAGAGCCCTTCTGGTTTGTAAAATCACCTTCCGCATTTGGGTGACTTCATCGAGCAATAGAGCTAGCGAGGACCTTGTTATATTCAAGGCATGAGTAACATGCTGTGTCAGGGCTTCTATTTGTAATTCTACATCTATAGTGCCAGCTCCTGGAAGGAAAATAGCCAGGGAGTAAAACCACCATGCCATCTGTTTGGGACAATGCCAACGGGCATATACAGTATCCCAACTATGCTTGGGCTGTGGCAGGGTTTGTAGTATCTGTCCTGATATGTGTGGGTGGCCCAGGTACAACAGCCTGTCCAATTCGCAGGGAAATAGGACCAGCCATATTCCCCACACATCCAAATGTTTTCTCCTGGCAGGGGCTTGGTCTGCACAGTGCCCACATGGGTGCGACCATCCCACCAGCACTTAGGGGTGTGATTAGCACTGACAATGGCACACGGTTCTCTGGGTAACCAGCCAACCATGTGATTGGGTATGGAAACCTGCTGTTCAATGCACAGTGGAGCTATAGTTTGCAAGGTTACATGTATTCTAGATATCCATCCCCACCCATTATACATGGTACCCTCCCCAGACAGAGTGTGTGCTGATTGTCAGATCAACTGCTCAGATGCACACCATTTTGCTTCACCTTTGGCATCATTGCGATTCCATGCTTGGATGCTTTCCCATGAGGACAGGTTGGCAGGAATGATTTTCCACAGCTGTCTGGCAGTGATTTCCATGGGCAGTTTCATACACACCCAGCAATGGGAGACATTATGTACCTGGGCAAAATTATGGGCCCACGCCACCATACTATTGCTCTCTGTTAGCCTAGGCAGGAAGACAGAGCAGACAAAGACACCATCACTGGCAAGTCCCGGTTATCTGGGAGGATACAAGTGACCTTGTCATCTTGTGACAAAACAATGGCTGCCAGGGGCGGTTTTTCTGGTCTGTGATACCAGACCATAGCTCCCGAAGACACTGGCAGAGCACCAGGTTCAGCCTTCAACAGAAATTGTGGTATTGGCCACACCTGCACGATCAAAGTCCCCACCAATATGGCTGTTGCCCTCTCTGGCAAGGAAGCAGTCAGTTTAAAAGGCCACTTTCGTATCCATGGTGTGATGTGCAGCCCATGGGTCAGCTCTTCCCCCCATACCTCATAAAATGTGACCCATAGATGTCCTTTGAACACCAAGGCCTATGGCCATATCTACTCTGTGCAGCCAGGAGACAGTGTATGCGGGGCAGGAAGGAGCTATGTTTCTTCCAGCAACTGTGGCTGCAATTCACTGGGAACTTGTTTTAAATATTTTAAGACATGTGGGCAAGTCACCAACAGCTTCTCTATGGGACTTTCCCCAGTTTTCCTTGATTGTCACTCATTTAGCAAGCATACTGCTACAGGTAAGTGCTTCACCCACTGCATCCATCCTAAATGTTTCAATTTGTCCTTTAACAGCCCATTATACCTTTCTATCATTCCAGCTGCCTGGAGTCAATATGGCACGTGTAATTGCCATACAATGCCCTGTTGTATCTCCTGTCCTGTAAAGTGGCTCCCTCGGTCACTATTGACTGTTGGTGGATGCCCATAACTGCCACATAAATGCTCCAAGGTCCATTTAGTAGTTTGTTGGGGAGCCTGAGCCATGGGATGGGCAAAAATCCTGTAGCCAAGTTCACTGTTGTGAATACATATTTAAACCCCCATTACTGGGCAAGGGACTTTTGTAATCTACTTGCCACACCTGTAAGGGTTTTGTTGGGCAGGGAAGCTGTCCCTCTTGTGTGGGTACCAGACAACATTGTGGGTAAAAGGAAGCACATAAAGCACATGCTTGCACTGCTTGTTTTGTGCCAGCAAATGTCAGCAGAATGTGCCACCTCTGGGCAACTTTACACATGATTCTAGGGCCTACATGCTCCAGTTTCTCATGCAACCATGGTTCCATGTCCATAGGGGGCAGCTCCCAGAACATACAAGCCCTGGCCAAGGCATCAGCCATGTCATTCCCAGGGCTTAATGCTGGGCAA
This sequence comes from Smutsia gigantea, assembly GCA_032199065.1. Taxonomy (NCBI): domain Eukaryota; kingdom Metazoa; phylum Chordata; class Mammalia; order Pholidota; family Manidae; genus Smutsia; species Smutsia gigantea. Next base: position 57,831 of record JAVSCE010016620.1, read on the forward strand.
TATCCTCAGACATGATATATCAGGGCACCTCCCTTTAACCCATAGACCCAAAGGTCTTTCCACATCATTTGTCCCCACAGTGGGCGATGGCTGATTTCCCAGTCCTGTGCTGCCTATTGAGGCAACCGGACTGTGAGGCCATGAAACACACACCAACTGTCAGTACAGATCATTATCTAACTTGATTCCCTAGTCAAAACAAGCCACACCACCGTAATTTAGCCCATTGGCTGGATTGTCCTACCCCAGACTCATACCAGAACTCTTCTTGTAAGAACCGAATGGCGACGGCTGCCCATGGTGGTGGATGGCCCTCTTTGGATCCATCTGTATACCAGGCCTCTGCTGGTGGTGTCCCTGTCCCCTCCTCATAGGGCCTTATTATCGGTGCTTCCGTGCTTGGTAAGGTGGGTACAGGTTTGGCTGCAAAGGTTAACGGTCCCAGGTCTTGGTGCAATTCCTGTGAGAGAGGGCTTTTGGAGAATCTAGCTCGTTGTTCTTAATAGGTTCCCCATTTGGTCAGAGTGGGTATCTGGGCAACCCCAGTCCAGGGAGAGCTGTGGTCCAGGTTCACACCCTCCCCTCAATTGGGAGGGCAGTAACGACCTGTACTGCCTGTAGTCCTGTAATTCCTTCAGTAGCCAGTAAGGCGGCATACACTGCTGCCAGCTGTTTTTCCAACAGTGAATAGCGAATCTCTGCTCCCTTCCACAACTGAGACCAAAACCCTATTGGGACTTTGTGGGCCCCATGCTTCTGCCATAATCCCCACCCACATCCATCATGCTGGCAGACACTGTCAGCATGAAAGGTATGGAGGGGTCAGTGACTCGCAGTGTCTGGGCCTGAGCCACTGCTCTTTTTGTCTCAGCAAAAAACATTTTCTACCTCTGGCATCCAGTCCCACATTTCCCCTTGCTTTATAAGGTGATGCAGCAGCTATAACAGAATAGCTAAGTAGGGGATAAATGTTCTCCAATTCCCCAAGAAGCCTACATATGTTTGTGGCTGCTTAACAGTTTCTGGACAGGGGTACTGTTGTACTTTATCAGTCACTGCTCCAGGTAACATTTTTGTCTTACCTGACCAGACAACACCCAAGAACTTGACAGAATAACCAGGTCCCTGTACCTTGTCTTCACTGAAGGCCCATCCCCACCCCTGGAGGGCCTGGTGCAAACTGTTAGCCACAGCTTCTAGATCTGGAAGAGAATCAGAAGTCAACATTATATCATCCATATAATGGAACACTTGACCTGAGCGCGGATGGGACCAGGTGGCCAGGTCACTAGCCACCAAGCCACGACACAAACTAGGACTGTGCAAGTATCCTTGTGGGAGGACAACAAACGTCCGTTGGCTGCCCTCCCAGGTGACGGCAAACTGATCCTGGCTTTCCAGTGCAATGTCAATGGAAAAGAAGGCATTAGCCAAGTCCAACACAAAGTGATAAGTCCCCAAAGTCACAGTCAGTTTATCCATCAGGTCAGTAATATTCAGTACTGCAGCATGCAGTGGGGGAGTCACTTTGTTTAGTTCCCAATAGTCCTCTGTCATTCTCCAAGTGCCATCTGGCTTCTTCGTAGGCCACACAGGTGAATTAAAAGGTCTGTGTGCCGGGCAGATGATGTGTGCTTCCTCCAACCACAAAGTGGTTTGGCTGATTTCCTCCTGTCCACCGGGCAGCTGGTATTGTTTAATGTTCAATATATGGGTGGCTTGTGGCAACACCAAAGGTGTGTGGTGGGGATGACCTCGCAGCACCGTTTTTACAACACACACACGCAACTGAAACTCCCCAGAGTCGTTTGCATCATTAGACCGTGCAGTACATCCACCCCTAGAATGTATATGCTATTGGAGATACATAAACCAACTGCATATTGATGTGGGGGAAAGCATCCAGGTCCCAAAGTCAGAGTCACTCATTGCAACTGCACTGTTGGCCCACCATACCCCTCCATGACTGCAGGGGGGCCCAGAACCTACCCGGGCTGCTATAGAGGAGAGCTGAATCAGCACTTGTACCCAACAACACCCACTGTACATTCTGTGGGGACCAGTGAATGGCAAGTTCAACAAATGGCCTCCTGTCCTTCAGTGTCCCAGTATACCAGGTACCTCGGCCTCACCTCTAGTTTGGGAGGAAATCAGTCAGCATGTAAGGCATGAGTTCCTGGTCCACCACAGTATTCACCCTCACCTGCTTTGGGTGCAGTGGGTAATAGTGTTGGTCTGGACACAACTGTTTCCATAGCCCCATTAAGACCTCTAAAGGCTGTCCACCAAGCTTTTCATGAGCCAAACCAGCAGCCAAAAGGTCAGTCCATACCTGTCTGTGGCTTTCGGCAGTCCCACCGCAGCTGTCTCTGGCACCATTTTCTCCGCTGTCGTTTTTCCTTTTCCTTTGTGCTGCTTCACCGTGATAGTTCTCACTTGTTTGCTTGAGGTCACTTTACTTCCACATCCCCCAAGTGGGCTAATGCAGCACTGCTTCATATATTGGATGGTCAGTATATGGTGCTAGCAACTCAGCAACAGTTCCAAAGGTACCTGCAGGACCATGGCTAGAACAGGATCTTTCATATGAGACATTAACAGTTCCTCATCTGGACTGCGGTAACGGGGAGCAAACATCATCTGCCTGATACCCATTTCATGGAGCATGTGCACCAACTCCAGTTATGTGCTCCACTTTGTTACATGTTCCAGCATGTCCCCTGGGGTATCCCACACTGCCTTTGCTTGCAGCCATTAACCAATTTATCAGGGTCTTATTGCCAGCATGTAGGTTTGTGCGCCTAGCATCCTGCAATACACACTGCATAGAGGGCACGGCTGTTATGCTGGCAAATTGCAATACTTCAGAGGGTGAGAGCTCCGTATTCTCAGTGCAGTCATCCCACAGCCACAACACCTAGGCAGGCACAGATTCCCCCAAATGTTGCTTACACTGCTTGGCAAAATCCCGTGATTCCATGGCCATATATGTTGTGTACGTCGTTTTCCAGGTAGCTTTTGGGGGCTTCCCAGCTGCCCCCATGTGGCTACGGGTTCTTGTATCTCCATACGTTGCCACACAGAGGGGCGGGCATGCAAAACCAATGGTGCTCGAGGCTTTCAGCCTGCAATGATGGGGCTGTACTCACTGACCCCTGTAACATATGCTTGCCGGCTGCCAGCTGTTGCTCCAAGTCTTCTTCCTCCCATTGTAGATGCTGCACTTGCTGCTGCAACTCTGCAGTTTGGCGAGTGGTATGGTGGACGACCATCAGGAACATCCATGCCACTTGCCCAGCCGATTGTCAGTGGGCGAGAGGAACTAGGAACTCTAAGTGTCTCCAATGCCATCCATATAGCTTCTGGGGTCAGCTGTATGGACTCCCAATCCTCTGGCACTGCCCAAGCAGTCAAGTATGTTGCCACCAGGTACCAAATAGAAGCTAGGCTCACATCTCCTCCACCTACCCCTCCCTATCCAGGGAAGCCAAAGGACCGTTGCTCTCA
>JAVSCE010016622.1:0-63762 GCA_032199065.1 Smutsia gigantea
GAAAGTAGCAAAAGATAAAGAAGGACATTACATAACGATAAAGGGGTCAGTCCAACAAGAAGATATAACCATTATAAATATATATGCACCCAACACAGGAGCGCCAGCATATGTGAGACAAATACTAACAGAATTCAAGGAGGAAATAGACAGCAATGCATTCATCTTAGGAGACTTCAACACACCACTCACTCCAGAGGACAGATCAACCAGACAGAAAATAAGTAAAGACACAGAGGCACTGAAAAACACACTAGAACAGATGGACCTAACAGACATCTACAGAACTCTGCACCCAAAGGCAACAGGATACACATTCTTCTCAAGTGCACATGGAACATTTTCCAGAATAGACCACATACTAGGCCACAAAAAGAACCTCAGTAATTTCAAAAATATTGAAATCCTACCAACCAACTTCTCAGATCACCAAGGTATAAAACTAGAAATAAATTTTAGAAAGAAATCAAAAGGCTCACAAATACATGGAGACTTAACAACACTCTCCTAATTAATCAATGGGTTAACGACCAAATCAAAACAGAAATCAAAGAATATATGGAGACTAATGACAACAACAACAGAAAGCCACAACTTCTGTGGGACGCAGCAAAGGCAGTTCTAAGAGGAAAGTATATTACAATCCAGGCCTATTTAAAGAAGGAAGAACATTCCCAAATGAATAGTCTAAAGATACAATTACTGAAATTGGAAAAAGAAGAACAAATGAGGCCCAAAGTCACCAGAAGGAGGGACATAATAAAGATTAGAGAAGAAATAAATAAAATTGAGAAGAATAAAACAATAGAAAAAATCAATAAAACCAAGAGCTGGTTCTTTGAAAAATAAACAAAATAGATAAACCCCTAGCCAGACTCATTAAGAGGAAAAGACAATCTACACACATAAACACAATCAGAAATGAGAAAGGAAAAATCACGACAGACCCCACAGAAATACAAAGAATCATAAGAGAATATTATGAGAATCTATATGCTAACAAGCTGGAAAACATAGAAGAAATGGACAACTTCTTAGAAAATTACAACCTTCCAAGACTGACCAAGCAAGAAACAGAAAAACTAAACAGACCAATCACCAGTGACAAAATCGAATTGGTAATCAAAAAACTACCCAAGAACAAAACCCCTGGGCCTGATGGATTCACCTCTGAATTCTACCAGACATATATAGAAGAAATAACACCGATTCTCCTTAAAGTTTTCCAAAAAATAGAAGAGGAGGGAATACTTCCAAACTCATTCTATGAAGCCAGCATCACTCTAATACCAAAACCGGGCAAAGACCTCACCAAAAAAAGAAAATTACAGACCAATATCCCTGATGAACGTAGATGCAAAAATACTCAACAAAATATTAACAAGCCGAATTCAAAAATACATCAAGAGGATCATACACCATGATCAAGTGGGATTCATCCCAGGGATGCAAGGATGGTACAACATTCGAAAATCCATCAACATCATCCACCACATCAACAAAAAGAAGAACAGAAACCACATGATCATCTCCATAGATGCTGAAAAAGCATTTGACAAAATTCAGCATCCATTCCTGATTAAAACTCTCAACAAAATGGGTATAGACGGCAAATACCTCAACATCATAAAGGCTATATATGACAAACCCACAGCTAACATCTTACTTAACGGCGAGACGCTGAAAGCTTTTCATCTAAGATCGGGAACAAGACAGGGATGCCCACTCTCTCCACTGTTATTCAACATAGTACTGGAGGTCTAGCCACAGCAATCAGACAAAACAAAGACATACAAGGCATCCAGATTGGTAAAGAAGAAGTCAAATTGTCACTATTTGCAGATGACATGATACTGTACATAAAAAACCCTAAAGACTCTATTCCAAAACTATTAGAACTAATATCTGAATTCAGCAAAGTTGCAGGATACAAAATTAACACACAGAAATCTGTTGCCTTCCTATACACTAATGATGAACTAACAGAAAGAGAAATCAGAAAAACAATTCCATTCACAATTGCATCAAAAAGAATAAAATACCTAGGAATAAACCTAACGAAGGAAGTGAAAAGACCTGTACTCTGAAAACTACAAGACACTCCTAAGAGAAATTAAAGAGGACACTAACAAATGGAAATGCATCCCATGCTCTTGGCTAGGAAGAATAAATATTGTTAAAATGGCTATACTACCTAAAGCAATCTACAGATTCAATGCAATCCGTATCAAACTACCAACAGCTTTCTTCAATGAACTGGAACAAATAATTCTAAAATTCATATGGAACCACAAAAGACCCCGAATAACCAAATCAATCCTGAGAAGGAGAAATAAAACAGGGGGAATTACACTCCCTGACTTCCAGCTCTACTACAAAGCCACAGTAATCAAGACAATTTGGTATTGGCACAAAAACAGACCCACAGACCAGTGGAACAGAATAGAAAATCCAAACATTAACCCAAACATATACAGTCAATTAATATTTGATAAAAGTACCTTGGATATACAATGGGTAGATGATAGCCTCTTCAGCAGCTGGTGTTGGAAAAACTGGACAGCTACATGTAAGAGAATGAAGCTGGACTACTGTCTAGCCCCATACACAAAGGTAAACTCAAGGTGGATCAAAGACCTGAATGTAAGTCATGAAACCATAAAACTCTTAGAAAAAAACATAGGCAAAAATCTCCTGGACATAAACATGAGCAACTTCTTCATGAACATATCTCCCGGGCAAGGGAAACAAAAGCAAAATGAACAAGTGGGACTATATCAAGCTGCAAAGCTTCTGTACAGCAAAGGACACCATCAATAGAACAAAAAGACATCCTACAGTATGGGAGAATATATTCATAAAAAACGTATCTGATAAAGAGTTGACATCCAAAATATATAAAGAACTCATGCACCTTAACAAACAGAAAGCAAATAATCCAATTAAGAAATGGGCAGAGGACATGAATAGACACTTCTCTAAAGAAGAAATTCAGATGGCCAACAGGCACATGAAAAGATGCTCCACATCGCTAATCATCAGAAATGCAGATTAAAACCACAATGAGATATCACCTCACACCAGTGAGGATGGCCAACATCCAAAACACAAACAACAACAAATGTTGGCGAGGATGTGGAGAAAAGGGAACCCTCTACACTGCTGGTGGGACTGCAAATTAGTTCAACCATTGTGGAAAGCAGTATGGAGGTTCCTCAAAAAACTCAAAATAGAAATACCATTTGACCCAGGAATTCCACTCCTAGGAATTTACCCTAAGAATGCAGCAGCCCAATTTGAAAAGGACAGATGCACCCCTATGTTTATTGCAGCACTATTTACAATAGCCAGAAATGGAAGCAACCTAAGTGTCCATCGATAGATGAATGGATAAAGAAGATGTGGTACATATACACAATGGAATATTATTCAACCATAAGAAGAAAACAAATCCTACCATTTGCAACAACATGGATGTAACTAGAGGGTATTATGCTCAGTGAAGTAAGCCAAGCCGAAAAAGACAAATATCAAATGATTTCACTCACATGTGGAGTATAAGAACAAAGAAAAAAACTGAAGGAACAAAACAGCAGCAGACTCACAGAACCCAAGAACGGACTAATAGTTACCAAGGGAAAGGGACTGGGGAAAATGGGCGGGAAGGGAGGGATAAGAGGGAAAAAGGGGCATTACGATTAGCAGATGTAATGTTGGGGGGGCACGGGGAGGGCAGTACAACTCAGAGAAGACAAGTAGTGATTCTACAGCATCATCAATACGCTGATGGACAGTGATTGTAATGGGGTTGGTGGGAGGGACCTGATGAAGGGGTAGTTTAATAACCGTAATATTGCACATGTAATTGTAGATTAATGATAATAAAATAAATTATATTAAAAAAAAAAGCAAATAACCTGATTAAAAAATGGGCACAGGATATAAAGAGACAATTCTCCAAAGAAGAAATTCAGATGGCCAACAGACACATGAAAACATGCCCCATATCACTATTCATCAGGGAAATGCAAATTAAAACCACAATGAGGTATAACCTCACACCGGTTAGGACGGCCACCATCCAAAAGACTAAGAACAACAAATGCTGGTGAGGATGCGGAGAAAGGGGAACCCTCCTACACTGCTGGTGGGAATATAAGCTAGTTGAACCATTGTGGAAAGCAATATGGAGGTTCCTCAAAAAACTAAAAATAGAAATATCATTTGACCTGGGAATCCCACTCCTTGGAATTTAACCAAAGAATACAACTTCTCAGATTCAAAAAGACATATGCACCCCTATGTTACAGCACTACTTACAATAGCCAAGATATGGAAGCAACGTAGTCCATCAGTAGATGAATGGATAAAAAAGATGTGGTACATATACACAATGGAATACTGTTCAGCCATAAGAAACAAATACTGCCATTTGCAACAACATGGATGGAGCTGGAGGATATTATGCTCAGTGAAATAAGCCAGGTGGAGGAAGACAAGTGCCAAATGATTTCCCTCATTTGTGGAGTATAACAACGCAGCAAAATTGAAGGAAAGAAATAGCAGTATAGTCACAGTCTCCAAGAAGGGACTAGTGGTTACCAAAGGGGAGGAGTGTGGGAAGGTGGGTGGGGAGGGAGGGAGAAGGGGATTGAGGGGTATTATGTTTAGTACACATGGTGTGGGGGGTCACGAGGAGAACAGTGTAGCACAGAGAAGGCAAATAGTGAATCTGTGGCATCTTACTACACTGATGGACAGTGACTGCATTGGGGTATGGGTGTGGACTTGATAATATGGGTAAAAGTAGTGACCACATTGTTTTTTCATGTGAAACCTTCATAAGAGTATTTATCAATAATACCGTAATAAAAAATTTAAATAAATAAATCAGCCAAACGTTTTCCTCTTATTAAAAAAAATATATATATAACCTGTTAATGGGGGGGAGGGGGAATCACCACTGAGAGAAATTCTTTGAAGGGATGAAGGCACACAGAACATTCTTTCATCTTATTTACCTATGTTTTTCCCATCTTGTCTCAAAAAGGACTTAACGGGGTTCAGGGTTTTTCAAGCTATAGTGAAGATCACTGGTACCCACGCAGACTCCCAGGCAATTCAACGGGCCTCAGGTTTTTGTCCTGCAAATGAACAACCCTTGTCTTCTCTACCAGAAGGGTCAGGTGGTTAAAAAGGCAAGGGTCCTGGAGTGGTGGTGGGCAGAGACTACATGCTGGTTCCCCTGCCCCAAACGCAGGACAGCATGAAGGAATACATCTGTGTCAGGGGCACAAAAATGGTTCTGAAGCCCAGACATACTCAGAGAAACACAGATTAAGTGCCCGTACACCCAAGGAGACCACTCTGAAGGCACCACAAGAGGATACTTTCAGAAAGAAAAAAAAAAAGGCTGACAAGAACAGGAGGGAAGCAGCAGCTAGAGAAGATTGAGATGGTTAGGAGGAATAGAGGGCGAGGTTGGGAAGACCATACCATCCTTCAGTTTCTCGTCCTGGGGAAAGGGCCCATCTGGGAGCACGTCCGAGGCAATGAGCACTGTCCGGGAGTCTTCCAGCACCTGAGGGAACCCACTTGGGTTGAGTGGCTTTGCAGAGCCCTTCAGAGATGGCCCCACTTACTTTAACCCTACTGCAAATTTTTTGTGCATGCAGTTCCCCTCTCATTGAACACCATCCCCAGGGAATTCCTACCCATCTATCAGTGCCCAGATCAGGGCCTGGCCCTGTCATAAGCTATCTCTGCCCACACACACCTTAAAGAGCCCCTTGAGCATGACATCAAGGATCTTATACTGCTGGTGGACATCGTTCATCTGTGCCAGGTTCTTCAGTGCCAACAGCTGCTCCCGCCTCTTCACCTCAAACATCTTCTTATCTGTGCAGCATTAGGTTAAGGGGCTGACTCCTACACCCACCCCCTGCCTGGACAACTTAGTGGTCCCAACCCAGAGGGCCCATTCCTGGCCAGCAAGTATCTGCAAGGGTCATAGATGACGATGGCTGGGACCCCCCTCCTTGCCTTGCCCCAATAAAAAACAAACTCTTTGAGAAGTATATGCATCCTACATTGTATCAATCCTCCATTTCACAGAGGATTCCACATCCAACAGCCTGAATACAACCCTCAGGCCCTGGCTCCTGTCCTCCCCTCCCTTTGGGCTTCCTGCCATCTTCCACAATCATTTACTGTTTTCAGAACCTCCACTTTTCTACTCACATTGCACACTCTGCCTGGGATGCCCCAACCCTTCCTCTGAGTTTCTAAGCTTTCACGACCTGGTTCAAAAGCGACGGCACAGTGCTTCTCCCTGCCCCTTCCCATGTTCTATTAGAGTGCTGATCACAGAATACAAGGTGAGGCCTGTGAATGCCTCACAGCCCTGACTTACCTTTGGGTTCCCAAGGTCTGGCCCAGAACAGGTGGCTCAGTATGCCAGGACCTGAACCTCTCATCAGGGTCTCACTCACAAGGTCAGGCACACATACAATCCTCAGAGCCCTTGTGCTCTGAGAGATATGCTTTGCCTTCTCCATTTAACATATGGGGAAACTGAAGATGAGAAGAGAATTGTCTTGATCAAGGTTTGGTTAGAGCACCTTACCTTTCCGCTCTACTCAAATCGGCTGGGTCTGCTCCATTCCTGGAATCCAAGCAGTTGTAGGTACATAGACACTTCAATTATATATTCCCTCAGAAACGGGTCCTGAACCCCACCTCCAACTCCAAAGGATACAGATCTCCAGGCTTGGGTCCAGGGAGGTCCTGAGAGTGCCTGTGACTCCTGTCCCAGACAGTAGCAGGACAAAGAGAAAGGCCAGGAACTGAAGAAGGTCCATATCCAAGACCCTGGAGCTAAGAGAGTAACCCATAGAGAGGAGGTGAGACCCAGAGCTTGTTGTTACATAAACAGAGAGTGCAGGCGAACAGCAAATTACTAACATGGCACTGCCTCCAATACCAAGCATTCAGTTTGGTGAAGCCCTGGAGCCCCAGTCCCCAGTCAAGAGCCATGAGCAGCAGACAATGGTACAGTAAAGGAAGGAAGGAAGATAAGTGGTGGCAATGCAGGGATGCTTAGAGCACAATGGTTGGTGTGTAGAATACTGGGCTGGAGCCCTGGCTCTGACCCTGACTGTGGGACCCCAGGAAATTGGTCAGCCTCTCTGAGCCTCAGCTTTCTCACCTGTAAAACAAGGATAAGGAGGTCACCTCCCTACTGCAGGGAGGGAGCTTTCTCACCTTTAAAACAGGGATAAGGAGGTCACTTCCTTATTGCAAGGAGGGAGCTACTACAGGGTGAGGAACTGTGCCTGGAAGGGAGGGGATGGTCAGTAACGTTCTTTCTCAACTTTCCCCTATCCTGGACTCCCAGAAAAGTATCTGGTTAAGGAGGCTCAGGCAGCCAGTGGGGATGTGAAACTTCTGGATTTTCCTTCCTTCCCTGATTCCTGTCATCAGAAAAGGAGGGAGGCAGGGCAATCTTAGGGTAAGAGGGCTACTACTCACTCATTCTGGAACCACGAGCACCATAAGTAACACCTGTTTCTATTCAGGCAACAGGCATTGTTCTACAGCTGGGAATACAGCAGTGAACGAGAGAGACAATGGTATCTACCAGAGGTAAGATAACCAATAAACTTGTAAAATGAGCACAGAAGGATGAGAGAGTTGGTGGTCAGAGGAGGCTTCACATTCAGGTGACAGCTGCCCAATTTTACCAATGTGGAAACCAAAGCACAGAAAAGTGAGGTGACTTCCCAGAGTCTCTCAGCTATTCCCAGGCTAAACCAAGAGCCTCACCGAGCACAGGCTACCTCAAAGCTGCCCCTGATCAGCTATTGACAAAGAGAGCCCGCAGAGGTCATTCAGAGAATGCAGATGAGATACCTGAAGCCTAGAGAACCGGAGGAGTAGTCCAAGTTCACCCAGGACCTTCGAATGTCACGCTCCAGGCACAAGGGAACCAGAACCAGGATAAGGCAGAACCTGTGGTCAGGGAGATACAAGATAGCCGTTAATGAGCGAATAAGACGAGTGAGAAAGGAAAGCCGAAAAGCAGAGCGCGTGGGACAAACCCTGCTCTCTGAACCATTACTCCACTTAATCTGGCTTCTCACTCCCGCTCCCCGCCTTGTGCGTCCCCAGAGATCTCCCTTGACTCTGAAACCATCCTGCAAGAGTGGCGGACTCTGAACCCACCCGGGCTCGTGGACCCAGGTTGCTGCCCCGAGCCCTTGGGGCTCCCGGAGGAGCGAGCATCTCCAACGAAGAGGCCTCCGGGGCCGCGATTTCCCTTCAGCCCCCGCAATTGGGTGTGGGCGGCCTCCGCCCCCGGCGTCACCTACCAGGCGGGGCGGGGCGGAGGAGCGGGGGACCACGTTCTCGGCGCGCAGAGGGGCTTCAAGGTCCGGCGGAGCAAACGCGCTGAAGCAGAGAACCCGCGAGCCGCAGCGCACAGACCGCCGAGCGCCACCCCGCCCACCGCCCGCTCTCGACCAATGAGCGTGGGCCGCGACGGACGCTCCGCTAACCTCACTTCCGTCTTCGGCCCGAGTCCACACGCGGTAGTTGGCGGCTCCTCTCACCCACGCTGCGCAACTGTCCCGGGGCTTGGTGCTCCGCTGCCTGGCTGAAGGAAACTAAGTCTGCAGGGGGTCTGTGCATAACTTAAAGGGCGCGTCTGCAAAATGGGGCCCTGGCCCCTGCCACGCAACTGTTTCGCCAGTTGTCTTTTAAACCGCAGTTTGATAGATCATTTAGTAGGTCGTGACTAGAGCTTTCTTCTTAAAGAAACTTGAAGTACCGAGTGGATCTAACCCCCCTCCATTCCACCAGCTTATAAACCAAGTAGTCTGGGGCCCCCACTGTCCGTTCATTAGTTCAGCCCAGTGTTGTGCAGGGTCCCTACTGCCAGACCCAAGGAGGAAGGGTGGCTGTCCAGTTACATGTACCCAGGTTGGGGGACCCTCGGCGGGTGGGAAGGGAGCTGGAAGCCCCTGAGAGCTGAACTCAAAATGGGCGGGCATAGTTGTGGAGAGCAGACATAAAAGAATTGCACATGTGGGTATATAAATTTTCTGGGAAGGGCTGAGGGAAAGAAACACAGAGAACTTACTTAAGCCAGAGAAGGGCTGAGCTGGAGCAGTTTCTCACTAAAGCTGAGGATTTGACCTCAGCTTTCTTGCCTGGAAACTACCTTCACATAAGATGAGGCAGAGGTAAAGTGCCTCTTAGAGCACTTGGATCACAGCAGTACCAAACGCCATTCTCTGCCCTTCCAGCCCCAAGGATGGCCTGACTGGTGTTTTCTGGGTACAACAGGCATCCAGCTGCTGTTTCTTATGTGTTACCAGAACAAATCATACCCCTCTCTCCCTGAGGCCCTCCGTCCCTTGCTGAAGCGATGGCCATCCAACGGGCTAAAGAACCAGCCCAAAGAAGCCAAGATGAGTTGAGAGCGAATGTTTTTGGAGAGCCCACAGAGACATGAGTGTATCATTTTATTTCCTGATCCCATTTCAACAACGGAGTAAATGGCTCCAGAAGAATGGCTACAACTGTCACCCATTTCCCCAGCAATTCTGTCCTGACTTTATCTTCTCCAGGTCTCAGTTCTCTCCACTCCTGCCTGTGCCTTCAAGTCCTGAGATTCAGTCTCTGATGTGCAATAGGGATACAGCCACCCCTCCTATGCAGCTAGCAGCAAAACACAATAGGAAAACAACAAAGGTGAGGCCAGTCGTGGGAGAAGCACACTTCCGGAGCCCAAAAGGGCAAAAAAGGGCAAGAACACAGGTGCTGAGAATAGTGGGCTGATTCTAAAATTAGGACTTGAACACCTAGGTTAGGGAACCATACCAGGGAAGAGGGAAGGAAGAGAACCAGGGAGGCAGCTGGTGGGGAAGCAGAGGAAGCACCCCCATACACACACATACCCCTCCAGAATGAAGTGTCTCTGGGTCACCACACCACCTCCCCCTGGCCTCTGACCACTGCCCACAGCCCCAGGCTTTCTCAGGGACATACGAGTTACCCAGAACCCCAAACACTGGCCATACCAACTGGGCTTGGGCAACTTTCTTCAAGCTGAGGGAAGAACTACCTCCTTCTTGAGTTTGGTAATGTGGCTTTGGAGACAGACCAATCTGGGATCTAATCTTGATGCTATCACTGTGTGAGCCTGGGCACTTCTCTGGTCTAAATTACAACTATGTTAACCCTCCTACCTGCTGTGAGGATTAGATACAGTGCATGTAATAAGCCTGGCCCTTGGTAGGAGCTTAATAAGCAGAACAAGTCATTGTTATTACTTTCACTATTAATTATTCTCACTGACTTGCTTGCTTTAGAGGGTGGGGCCGTAGACAGTGCATCTGTCCATCCTGAAGCATGACACCACAGCCACCCATAGCCTGGGTGACCTTCCCCAGGCCAGGACTCCCAAATGCAAGAAAGGATACAGCATGTCCCGCAGGGGTGGCTGGGCTGAGGAAGCCCTGAGGGAAAGGCCCTCCAAGGAGGCCTGCAGGGTCTGGACTGTGGTGTGATCAACCAGGAGGCCTGTGCTCTGGACCTGAAGTAAGAAAAGGGCAGGGAAGATGGGCTTTCTCAGTGCCGACTCCATACAGGCCCTCTACCCTCCACACCCTGCTCTCCTGACCTCCCACTGGCTGCTGTGGCCAGAGCGCCCCAGAGAAGACAGTGTGTAGGGTCTAGCCTCACATTGGTTACACAGTATCTCCTTTCTACCCACCTGCAGGAAGAAGCCACGCAGAGCCTGCTGTGTGGTGTCTGAGAGAGCAGAGAGGTCAGCTGAAGCCGCGCCTTGCAGAACATAACCCACCTCTTCAAGAGAGAGGACACAGCTGCTCTGGAACCGCACAAACTGGACCATGGAGAGAAGCCCCAAACACAGTGGTTTGGCCTCTCCTTTATTCACAGACATTTCCTGTGCCGCTGCCATGCTCAGCACTGAGCTGGGGACAGATCGGAAGCCCACAGATTCCTGCCTCCAAGGAGGTCAGAGTTGGTGGGCAGGGGTGGGGTTGTGTCATGGGAGAGCAGGGCAAATGAGGCAGACTGCAAAACCCTGAGAGACTTGGCCTTGCTGACCCCCTCAGTACTCTCCCACTCCTCAGCCTTGCACCTCACACTCATGGCCAAATAAGGGACTGTGTTGTGTTTACCCAGAAACAACACCATGCGCTTATGTACCTGCTGCGCTCACTTTACTACCTGGAATACTTTTCCTCTTTGCTAATCCTTCAAGCCTCAAATAAAAAGTTACCTTCCTGCTGAATGTTCTTCCATTTTACTAAAGAAATACAACACTAATTGAGTACTTACCACATTCTTCTTCACCTTTCCCTCCCAGCTCTGGCAGAAGCAATTACACTTTTCTCTGTTCCCACACCAAACACTGATTTATTCATTGATGCACTTCACTATCATTCACAGGCTTGTTTATTCAATGGGGACTTACTGTGTGCCAGGCACTTAGTCTATCCTCTACCACTAACAACATCTTAGTTTAATGGTAAGGTTCCTTGTCTATCTCCTTCTCTGTAGACTGAGAGACCCTTAAAGGCAGAGAGCATTTGGCTCATTGGCACTTTTGGTACTTAGCAAAGGATCTGGCCGTGGTCGGCAGGCCCTGGTCAGTGTAGGCATTTAGAGGAATCCTCTGAGCAGGGCACTTGTAGGGGGAAGGCCCGCCAAACCCCTCTACCTTCAAGGATAAGGGTTGAATTAGGATAAAAGTAAGGTGTCCCTGGCCTCAGGATCACCCAGCTCTGGCATTTTTCAGAGCACAAGCCCCTCCTTTCTGCACTTACCAGAGTCATGAGCCTCAAGATCTCAGGTCTGAGGAAGGAATTCTCTCCAGCATCCAGGAGAGTAAACAGCAAAAAACGATTCCAGGGCTGGGAGGCTACATGGAGGGCTACAGGAAACACCAGAAACCCTGGGTTGTTAACTGCTGTTCTTCCAAAAGCCTTAGAACATTGCTAAAGAGGACTTTCTCCTATTGACTCAAAAAAGAGCTGCTCAGCTAGAGGCAGAGCAGTGAACAAGCCTACTGCAGGAAGTTTCTTTCTTCCTAGGCTTCCAACCACTTACACTGCCTGGCTCAGGGAAACCACATACCCCACTATGATAGGTGGCAGGCAACAAAAGGGTTCTGCCACATAAGAATTTTGTGCCCTTGGCTAGGCAAGATGCTTGACCTCTCTGACCCTCACCGGTATAATGGGCATGACAGTGCCTTTGTGATATTATTAAAAGAATTAAACAAAAGCAGTGTGAATCACTGAATAGGAGATGGGGTCTGGGGGGGAAGGGTGGCAGGGGCTGGCCCCCTACAATCTCCCCTAAAGGAACATAAGAGAACAAGGAAAGTTTCTACCGATGTCTGGGCTTCGGGCATGCAGGTAGTCAAGCAAGGCCTCCAGGCAGCCAACACAGGCAAGGGACAAAAGAAGGTCCTTCTGCAAACAAACAAAAAAAACGCCACAGAAATTCATGTCAGGTTTTGATACCGATGAGTTTTGGTGCCAACCAAGAAAAAAACATTTGGTTTTCAGAATTGTTTGGATTTTAGAATTTCAGAATTGGGATTGTGTACCTGTAGATAATCATTCAGGGAATGCTTGTTTCAGAAGAGATGGGCCCAGGGCCCCACTGAGAAACTCACAGATTATAGCCTCTGTAAGAGCACCACAGTTTAAGCCAATGGGTTTCAAACTTTTTTTAAAGCAGTAGAAACAATCAAAATTTTCATCAAACAAAATTTTATGCTTTAATAAATATATCAAAAAATTTCATCATTAGTCATTACGGAAATTAAAATTAATATCACCATGAGATACCATTATACATGCAACAACTTAAAAAGAATGGCAGTACCTGGTGGGAATGTAAATTAGTACAACCATTGTGGAAAGCAGTATGGAGGTTCCTCAAAAAACTCAAAATAGAAATACAATTTGACCCAGGAATTCCACTCCTAGGAATTTACCCTAAGAATGCAGCAGCCCAGTTTTAAAAAGATATATGCACCCCTATGTTTATCGCAGCACTATTTACAATAGCCAAGAAATGGAAGCAACCTAAGTGTCCATCAGCAGATGAATGGATAAAGAGGATGTGGTACATATACACAATGGAATATTATTCAGCCATAAGAAGAAAACAAATCCTACCATTTGCAACAACATGGATGGTGCTAGAGGGTATTATGCTCAGTGAAATAAGCCAGGCAGAGAAAGACAAGTACCAAATGATTTCACTCATCTGTGGAGTGTAAGAACAAAGAAAAAACTGAAGGGAGAAAACAGCAGCAGATTCACAGAACCCAAGAATGAACTAACAGTTACCAAAGGGAAAGGGACTGGGGAAGATGGGTGGGAAGGGAGGGATAAGGGGGAAAAGGGGGTATTACAATTAGCACACATAATGTAGCGGGGGTGGAGATAGGGAGGGGGGATTCAGGGAAGGCAGTATAACACACAGAAGACAAGTAGTGATTCTATAACATCCTTCTGTGCTGATGGACAGTGACTGCAATGGGAGTATGTGGTGGGGACTTGATAATAGGGAGAGTCTAGTAACCATATTGTTGCTCATGTAATTGTATATTAATAATAGCAAAGAAAAAACTGCTTAAAAAAAAAAGAATGGCAGTACCAAATGTTGGCCAGAATGTGAAGCAACTGGAACTCTCATAGACTTCAAGTGGGAAGGTAAAATAGTGCAGACGCTTAAAATATTTTGATGGTTTCTTATTAAGAAAACTATTCCTCATGCTAATTTTTCTAAAACATAAATGGTACAATTTATTTATTTATTTTTAATTTTTTATTAAGGTATTATTGATATACACTTATGAAGGTTTCACATGAAAAAACAATGTGGTCACTACATTTACCCATATTATCAAGTCCCCACCGATACCCCAATGCAGTCACTGTCCATCAGTGTAGTAAGATGACACAGATTCACTATTTGCCTTCTCTGTGCTACACTGTTTTCCCCGTGATCCCCCACACCATGTGTACTAAACAAAATACCCCTCAATCTCCTTCTCCCTCCCTCCCCACCAGCCCTCCCACACCCCTCCCCTTTGGTAACCACTAGTTCCTTCTTGGAGTATCTTGAGTCTGCTGCTATTTTGTTCCTTCAGTTTTGCTTCATTGTTACACTCCACAAATCATTTGGCACTTGTCTTTTTCCACCTGCTTATTTCACTGAGCATAATATCCTCCAGCTCCATCCGTGTTGTTGCAAATGGTAGGATTTCTTTCTTTCTTATGGCTGAATAGTATTCCATTGTGTATATGTACCACTTCTTCTTTATCCATTTATGTACTGATGGACACTTATGTTGCTTCCATATCTTGGTTATTGTAAAAAGTGCTGCAATAAACATAGGGGTGCATATGTCTTTTTGAATCTGAGAAGTTGTATTCTTTGGGTAAATTCCAAGGAATGGGATTCCCGGGTCAAATGGAATTTCTATTTTTAGTTTTCTGATTGGATTAAAGATGGCGGCGTGAGAGGTGAGACAGACGCTTCCTCCTAAAACCGCATATAATATGAAAATAAAGCTACTACAACTACTCTTGAAAGACCAACGGGAAAGAGGACGGCAACAAACTGCATACACCTGGAGACAAGAGCAGCCCTCACAGAAAAGGGTAACGTACTAAAGCTGTGGTCCTGTGGGACCCAAGCCCTAACCCACCCCAGCTCACCGGCAGGAGGAACAGGAACGGAGCACAGAGGGAGTGGAGAACTGGGACTGTAAATACCTAACTCTGGAGATCTGCTCTGGGAGAACAAACCTACATTTCATGGTGCTTGCATTATACTCTTGTAATTAGGGGGTTGGAAAGCTAAGACAGGCAGAATTCCTGGAGAGACTAAGATTCCAGCTGCTTGTGAAAGCAGGGATCCATACCCAGCTGCTTGGGGACAAAAGGAAGGCGGGCAGTCTGAGACACTTCCTAACAGCAAGAGGGCTGCTAAAGGGGCAAGGATTGCACAGAGCTTACTGCTCAGGAGAAAGGACAGGTAGACAAAATTGTCCGGGTGCACTCTGCTCAGCAGATTGGGAGTTTTCACGATCTACAGTTGTGCCAGCTCCCTGGCTGCCTACACAGCTCCAAGAACCCCTTCTGTGACAGGCTGACTAGTGCACCTTTTTCCTGGCCAGCCCCACTGGGCTTGCAAACTGGGAAACCCTATCCTGGTGTTAGGCCAGCCAGAGGGAAGATCTGTCTACAGCAACTAAAAACGCAAAGCACAGAGGGTTATACCTGTGTGCTCAGCCCACTGGTTCAGGCAGTGGAGACAGGCATAGCAGCCAGGAACCAGGAAACAGCCCTTTCTTCCCCTGAGGCACCAATACCACTCCCCTATAATCCCCGCATTGCTTCAGGAGCTGAGCAGCTCCAGAGAGTAGAGCTTTTGGGCACTAGAGGGCGCCATACACAAATATGAAACGCCAAAGGAACCTGGTCCAGAGTAAAATTATGAATACAACTCCTGGGAAAGATTTAAATGATATGGACCTTATGACCCTCCCTGAAAGGGAGTTCAAAATAAAAATCATTAACATGCTCATGGAGGTATGGAAAGATATTCAAGAACTCAGGAATGAATTCCAGTCGGAGATCCAATCATTGAAGAACACAATGGACGGTATTAAAAGCAGATTGGGTATGGTGGAGGAAACGATAAATGAAATAGAAACTAGAGAAGAGGAATACAAAGAAGCTGAGGCACTGAGAGAAAAAAGGATCTCTAAGAATGAAAGAATATTGAGAGAACTGTGTGACCAATCCAAACGGAACAATATTCGCATTATAGGGGTACCAGAGAAGAGAGAGAAAAAGGGATAGAAAGTGTCTTTGAAGAGCTGAAAACGTCCCCAATCTGGGGAAGGAGATAGTCTCTCAGGCCATGGAGATGTGCAGATCTCCCAACACAAACGACCAAAGGAAGACAACAGCAAGACATATAGTAATTAAAATGGCAAAGATCAAGGATAAGGAGAGACTATTAAAACCAGCCAGAGAGAGAAATAAGATCACATACAAAGGAAATCAGGCTATCATCAGACTTCTCAGCAGAAACCTTACAGGCCAGAAGGGAGTGGCATGATGTATTTAATGCAATGAAGCAGAAGGGCCTTGAACCAAGATTACTTTATCTGGCAAGATTATCATTTAAATTTGAAGGAGGGATTAAACAATTCCCAGATAAGCAAAAGCTGAGAGAATTTGCCTCCCACAAACCATCTCTACAGTGTATTTTGGAAGGACTGCTATAGATGGAAGTGTTGCTACGGTTTAATAGCTATTTTTAGTTTTCTGAGGAACCTCCGTATTGCTTTCCACAATGGTTCAACTAGCTGACATTCTCCCCAGCAGTGTAGGAGGGTTCCCCTTTCTCTGCATCCTCACCAGCATTTGTTGTTCTTAGTTTTTTGGATGCTGGCCATCGTTACTGGTGTGAGGTGATACCTCATTGTGGTTTTAATTTGCATTTCCCTGATGAATAGTGATATGGAGCATGTTTTCATGTGTCTGTTGGCCATCTGAATTTCTTCTTCGCAGAATTGTCTCTTCATACCCTCTGCCCATTTTTTAATCAGGTTATTTGCTTTTTGGTTGTTGAGGTGTGTGAATTCTTTAAATATTTTGGATGTTAACCCCTTGTCGGATATTTCATTTACAAATATATTCTCACATACTGTAGGATGCCTTTCTGTTCTGTTGATGGTGTCCTTTGCCACACAGAAGCTTTTTAGTTTGATGTAGTTCCATGTGTTCATTTTTGCTTTTGTTTCCCTTGCTCAAGGAGATGCGTTCAGGAAAAAGATGCTCATGCTTAAATTCAAGAGATTTTTGCCTATGTTATCTTCTAAGAGTTTTATGATTTCATGACTTACATTCAGGTCTTTGATCCATTTCGAGTTTACTTTTGTGCATGGGGTTAAACAATAATCCAGTTTCATTCTCTTGCATGTAGCTGTCCAGTATTGCCAACACCAGTTGTTTTAAGAGGCTGTCATTTCCCCATTGTATGTCCATGGCTACTTTATCGTATATTAACTGACCATATATGGTTGGGATTATATCTGGGCTCTCTAGTCTGTTCCATTGGTCTATGGGTCTGTTCTTGTGCCAGTACCAAATTGTCTTGAGTACTGTGGCTTTGTAGTAGAGCCTGAAGTTGGGGAGCATAATCGCCCCAGCTTTATTCTTCTTTCTCAGGATTGCTTTGGCTATTCGGAGTCTTTTGTGGTTCCATATGAATTTTAGAACGATTTCCTCTACTTCACTGAAGAATGCTGTTGGTATTGGTATTTTGATAGGAATTGCATTAAATCTGTAGATTGCTTTAGGCAGCATGGCCATTTTGACAATATTAATTCTTCCTATCCATGAGCACTGGATGTGTTTCCATTTGGTATCTTCTTTAATTTCTCTCACGAGTGTCTTCTAGTTTTCAGAGTATAGGTCTTTCACTTCCTTGGTTAGGTTTATTCCTAGGTATTTTATTCTTTTTGATGCAATTGTGAATGAAATTGTTTTCCTGATTTCTCTTTCTTCTAGTTCATTGTTAGTATATAGGAATGCCACAATTTCTGTGCATTAACTTTGTATCCTGCAACTTTGCTGAATTCAGATATTAGATCTAGTAGTTTTGGAGTGGATTCTTTAGGGTTTTTTATGTACAATATCAAGTCATTTCCAAACAGGAACAGTTTAACCTCTTTCTTGCCAATCTGGATGCCTTTTATTTCTTTCTGATGTGTGACTGTTGTGGCTAGGACCTCCAGTTCTATGTTGAATAGAAGTGGGGAGACTGGGTATCCTTGTCCTGTTCCTGATCTTAAAGGAAAACCTTTCAACTTCTCACTGTTAAGTATAATGTTGGCTGTGAGTTTGTCATATATGGCCTTTATTATGTTGAGGTACTTGTCCTCTATACTCATTTTGTTAAGAGTTTTTATCATGAATGGGTGTTAAATTTTGCAAATGCCTTTTCAGCATCTATGGAGATGATTATGTGGTATTTGTCCTTCTTTTTGTTGATGTGGTGGGTGATGTTGATGGATTTTTGAATGTTGTACCATCCTTGCATCCCTGGAATAAATCCTACTTGACCCGGATGGATGATCATTTTGATGTATTTTTGAATTTGGTTTGCTAATATTCTGTTGAGTATTTTTCCATCTATGTTCATCAGGGATATTGGTCTTTAATTTTCTTTTTTTGTGGTGCCTGTGCCTGCTTTGGGTATTAGAGTGATGCTGGCCTCATAGAATGAGTTTGGAAGTATTCTTCTTCTACTCTTTGGAAAACTTTAAGGAGGATGGCTATTAGGTCTACACTAAATGTTTGATAAAGTTCAGTGGTAAAGCCGTCTGGTCCAAGGGTTTTGTTCTTAGGTAGGTTTTTGATTACCAATTCAATTTTGTTGTTGGTAATTGGTCTGTTCAGATTTTCTGTTTCTTTCTGGGTCAGCCTTGGAAGACAGTATTTTTCTAGAAAGCTATTTCTTCTAGGTTATCCAGTTTGTTAGCATGTAATTTTTCATAGTATTCCCTAATAATTCTTTGTATTTTAGTGGTGTCCAGAGTGATTTTTCCTTTCTCACTTCTGATATGTTTATGTGTGTAGACTCTCCTTTTTCTTGATAAGTCTGGCTAGGGGTTTATCTATTTTGTTTATTTTCTTGAAGAACCAGCTTCTGCTTTCATTGATTCTTTCTATTGTTTTATTCTTCTTGATTTTATTTATTAATGCTCTCATTTTTATTATATCCCTCCTTCTACTGACTTTGGGCCTCATTTGTTCTTCTTTTTCTAGTTTTGTTAATTGTGAGTTCAGACCATTCATATGGGATTGTTTTTCTTTCCTGAGGTGGGCCTGTATTGCAATATACTTTCCTCTTAGCACAGCCTTCGCTGCATCCCATAGATTTTGCGGTGTTGAATTATTGTTGTCATTTGTCTCCATAAATTGCTTGATCTCTGCTTTTATCTGGTCATTGATCCACTGGTTATTTAGGAGCATGTTGTGAAGTCTCCATGTGTTTGTGGGATTTTTCATTTTCTTTGCATAATTTATTTCCAGTTTCACACCTTTGTGGTATGAGAAACTGGTTGGTACAATTTCAATCTTTTTGAATTACTGAGGCTCTTTTTGTGGCCTGGGATATGATTGATTCTTGAACATGTTCCATGTGCACTTGAGAAGAATGTGTATTCTGCTGCTTTTGGGTGTAGAGTTCTGTAGATGTCTGTTAGGTCCAACTGTTCTAATGTGTTGTTCAGTACTCTGTCTCCTTACTTATTTTCCGTCCTGTTGACCTGTCCTTTGGAGTGAGTGGAGTGTTGAAGTCTCCTAGAATGAATGCATTGCATTCTATTGGCCCTTTTAATTCAGTTAGTATTTGTTTCACATATGTAGGTGCTCCTGCGTTGGGTGCATAGATATTTTAAATGGTTATATCTTCTTGTTGGATTGACCCCTTTATCATTTTGTAATGTCCTTCTTTGTCTCTTTGGACCTTCTTTGTTTTGAAGCCTATTTTGTCTGATACAAGTACTGCAACTCCTGCTTTTTTCTCCCTATTAGTTGCATGAAATATCTTTTTCCATCCCTTCATTTTTAGTCTGTGTATGTCTTTGGGTTAAAGTGAGTCTCTTGCCCTGATATAAACCCAACCATATATGGTTAATTAATATATGATAAAGGAGCCATGGACACACAATGGGGAAATGACAGCCTCTTCAACAGCTGGTGTTGGCAAAACTGGACAGCTACATGCAAGAGAATGAAACTGGATTATTGTTTAACTCCATACACAAAAGTAAACTCGAAATGGAACAAGGACCTGAATGTAAGTCATTAAACCATAAAACTCTTAGAAGACAACATAGGCAAAAATCTCCCGAATATAAGCATGAGCAACTTCCTCCTGAACGCATCTCCTCGAGCAACGGAAACAAAAGCAAAAAGCAAAAATGAACTCATGGGACTATATAAAACTAAACTTTCTGTACAGCAAAGGACACCATCAATAGAACAAAAAGACACCATATGGAGGTTCCTCAAAAAACTAAAAATAGAAATACCATTTGACCCGGGATTCCCACTCCTTGGAATTTACCCAAAGAATACAACTTCTCAGATTCAAAAAGACATATGCACCCCTATGTTTATTGCAGCACTTTTTACAATAACCAAGATATGGAAGCAACTTAAGTGTCCATAAGTAGATGTATGGATATAGAAGAGGTGGTATATATACACAATGGAATACTATTCAGCCATAAGAAACAAATCCTACCATTTGCAACAACACAGATGGAGCTGGAGGATATTATGCTCAGTGAAATAAGCAGGTGGAAAAAGACAAGTGCCAAATGATTTGTGGAGTGTAACAATGAAGCAAAACTGAAGGAACAAAATAGCAGCAGACCCAAGATATTCCAAGAAGGAACTAGTGGTTACCAAAGGGGAGGGGTGTGAGAGGGCTGGTGGGGAGGGAGGGAGAAGGAGATTGAGGGGTATTTTGTTTAGTACACATGGTGTGGGGGATCACGGGGAAAACAGTGTAGCACAGAGAAGGCAAATAGTGAATCTGTGTCATCTTACTACACTGATGGACAGTGACTGCATCGGGGTATGGGTGGGAACTTGATAATATGGGTAAATGTAGTGACCACATTGTTTTTTCATGTGAAACCTTCATAAGAGTGTATATCAATAATGCCTTAATAACAAAATAAAATAATAAAAATAATACCTTAAGAAAAAGAGTGAAAAAATAAAAATAAAAAAAATAAAAACAATGTCTTACAAGCAGAACAAATAAATAAATAAATAAAGTGAATCTCTTGTAGGCAGCATATAGATGGGTCTTGTTTCTGTCTTCATTCAGTGACTCTATGTCTTTTCATTGGTTCATTCAGACCATTTACATTTAGGGTGATTATCCATAGGTATGTACTTATTGCCATTGCAGGCCTTAGATTTGTGGTTACCAAAAGGTTCAAGGTTAACTTCCTTACTATCTAAGAGTGTAACTTAACATACTTAATATGCTGTTACAAACACAGTGTAAAGGTTCTTTTTTCCTCCCCCTTTTTCTTCCTCCTCCATTCTTTATATATTAGGTATCATATTCTGTACTCTTTGTCTATCCCTTGATTGACTTTGGGGATAGTTGATTTAATTTTGCATTTTTTTAGTATTTAACTGTTCTGCTTTCTTTACTGTGGTTTTATTACCTCTGGTGACAGCTATTAAACCTTAGGAACACTTCCATCTATAGCAGTCCCTCCAAAATACACTGTAAAGATGGTTTGTCTGAGGTAAATTCTCTCAGCTTTTGCTTATCTGGAAATTGTTTAATCCCTCCTTCAAATTTAAATGATAACCTTGTGGGATAAAGTATGCTTGGTTTGAGGCCCTTCTGCTTCATTGCATTAAATACATCATGCCACTCCCTTCTGGCCTGTAAGGTTTCTGCTGAGAAGTCTGATGATAGCCTGATGGGCTTTTCTTTGTATGTGATCTTATTTCTCTCTCTGGCTGCTTTTAATAGTCTGTCTTTATCCTTGATCTTCACCATTTTAATTACTGTGTGTCTTGGTGTTGTCTTCCTTGGGTCCCTTGTGTTGGGAGATCTGTGCACCTCCATGGCCTGAGAGACTATCTCCTCCCCAAGATTGGGGAGGTTTTCAGTAATTACCTCC
Organism: Smutsia gigantea; assembly: GCA_032199065.1. Lineage (NCBI taxonomy): Eukaryota > Metazoa > Chordata > Mammalia > Pholidota > Manidae > Smutsia > Smutsia gigantea. Next base: position 21,800 of record JAVSCE010016622.1, read on the forward strand.
TCAAATATACTTTCTATCCCTTTTTCTCTCTTCTTCTTCTTCTGGTACCCCTATAATGCGAATATTGTTCCGTTTGGATTGGTCACACAGTTCTCTTAATATACTTTCATTCTTAAGAGATCCTTTTTTCTCTCTGTGCCTCAGCTTCTTTGTATTCCTCTTCTCTAATTTCTATTTCATTTATCGTCTCCTCGACTGTATCTAATGTGCTTTTAAAACTTTCCATTGTATGTTTCATTTCTGATACTGTGTTCCGTAATGATTGGATCTCTGACCAGAATTCGTTCCTGAGTTCTTGAATATTTTTATGTACCTTCATGAGCATGTTAATGATTTTTATTTTGAAATTCCTTTCAGGCTGATTCATGAGGTCGATTTCATTTGGGTTTTTCTCAGGGGTTGTATTCATAATTTTACTTTGAACCAGGTTCCTTTGGTGTTTCATATTTGTATATGGCGCCCTCTAGTGCCCAGAAGCTCTACTCTCTGGAGCTGCTCAGCCCCTGAAGCAATGTTGGGGGTCACAGGGGAGCGGTATTGGTGCCTGGGGGGAGGAAAGAGCTGTTTCCTGCTTCCCGGCTGCTATGCCTGTCTCCACTCCAGAACCAGTGGGCCGAGCACATAGGTATAAGCCTCTGTGCTTTGCGTTTGTACTTGCTGTAGACGGGGCTTCCCTCTGGCTGGCCTAACGCCAGGGTAGGGTTTGTCAGTTTGTGAGCCAGGTGGGGCTGGCTGGAAGAAAGGCTCAGTAGGCTGCGTATCACGGAGGGGGTCCTTGGAGCTCTGTAGCCAGCCAGAGCTCCTGGAGATCGTGAAAGTTCCCAACCTGCTGGGCAGAGTGCACCTGGAAAATTTTGTCTACCTGTCCTTTCTCCTGAGCAGTAAAGCTCTGTGCAATCCTTGCCCCTTTAGCAGGCCTCTTGCTGTTAGGAAGTCTCTCAGACTGCCCATCTTTCTTTTGTCCCAGAGCAGTCGGATGTGGATCCCTGCTTTCCACAAGCGGCTGGAATCTCAGTCTCTCCAGGTATTCTTCCTGTCTTAGCTTTCCAACCCCATAATCACGAGAGTACCATGAGAACACCATGAAATGTAGGTTTGTTTTCCCAGAGCAGATCTCCAGTTAGGTATTTAGCAGTCCCAGTCCTCCACTCCCTCTCTGCTCTGTTTCTCTTCCTCCCGCTGGTGATCTGGTGTAGGGAAAGGGGTTGAGTCCTGCTGGGCCACAGCTTTGGTATGTTACCCTCTTCTGTGAGGTTTATTTTTTTCTCCAGGTGTATGCAGTTTGGCACAGTCCTCTTTCCTGTTGCTCTTTCAGGATTAGTTATATTAATTATATTTTTGTATTATATGCGGTTTTAAGAGGAAGCCTCTGTCTCAGCTGTCACACCATCTTTAATCCTCTCCCTCCCCATGCTATTCTTTATAAAGTTAAACATACACTTACCATGAGCGATAGGCAGAATTTTAAGATTGTCCCATGACCTTTGCTCCCAGAATTTTGAGATAATAAATGGGTGTGTTAAACCATTGAGTTTGTGGTAACTTGTTACACAGCAATAGAAAACTAATAATGTCATTTGACCCACCGGTCCCACCCCTAGGTATTTCCAAGAGAAATTAAAACATGTATCCACACAAAGACTGTACTTTAGTATTAGGAGAAACTTTATTCATAATAGCCAAAAACCTCGAAGTCTCAAATATCTATCAATAGGTGAATGGATAAACTAATTGTCATATCATCATATAATGGACTACTACTCACCAGTAAAGAGATGAAGTACTGATCATATAACAATATGAACGAATATGAAAAGCATTAAGCGAAAGTAAGAAAAGCTAAACACACAAGACCACATATTATAAGATTTCATTTATATGAAATTCTAGAAATGCTAAAACTATAGTGACAGAAAGAGCAGTGTTTGCTGAAGGACAGGGATGAAGAGAAGGGACTGACTACAAAGGGACACAAGTTGCTTTCTGGGGAGGTAGAATCCACATCATGATTGTGATGGTGTTTACAAAACTGTATATACTTGTCAAAACTCATTATACAGTTAAAATAGGTGAGTTTTATTGCATGTAAGTTATATCTCAATAAAATTGATTTTTTAAAATATAAAAACCAACAAACAAAAAACCCCTATGCTCTCCTTATACTATTCTTTGGAAGGCAGCAATGGAGGTTAAGAGCATGAGGCAGACTTGGGTTTGGATTCTTGCTGAGTCACTTACCATCTGTAGGATCCTGGCCAAGGTTACTTAAACTTGCTGAGCAGGGATAAAAAGATTATCTGGGTTGGGTTGCTGAGAGGGTTAGATGAGAACTGGATATAGAGTGTGTAACGAGTGCTTGGCACAAACACTAAATGGTGACTATCTTAGTGAAATGCATAATGGGAAACACTCCTCCTCTTGAACAACCTTTGGGAGGCTTCTACAGAACCCCTCAGGACTCCAACGCCTACAGCTTGAAGTGGTTGGGCTAATCCACTCACTTACAGCTGAGAAAATGAGGCCCAGAGAGACCTAAGGACTCCTGGGTAGTGGCGGGTAGCAGGTGTACAATAAAACCCTAGACCATGTGCCCTTTCTCCTTTAATCTAAAACCAACAACCAGGGTGCACTTCCAGCCTCTTCCCAGGTACCCAAGATCATACAGTCATAGGTCAGCGTGCCTCAGCTTCCCCACCTGGTAAGGAGCTATGGCCCTAGTGTCACTTTCTCACCCTGCATCCTCATACAACCAGCAAGGGGTCCTGGATGGTGGATGAGGAGTGGGGGCCACTGGGGTATAGGAAAGCCAGGGACTACCCTCAGGTAACAATGGCTCCTGTTCACAAGATGCACTTCTTGGGACACTGAAAGAACATGGATTTTGTAGCCAATATAATTTACAAACCTAAAATTTGCCCTTGTAAAGGCATAGTTCAGTGGCTTTTAGTATAGCCATAGAGTTATACAGCTACATAATTCCAGAATATTTTCAGCATTCCAAAAGGGAACCCCATACTCATTAGCAGTCCCCTAGTCCTAGGCAACCACTAATGTACTTTCTATCTCTATAGATTTGCCTGTTCTGGACATTGCATATAATATGTGGCCTTTTGTGTCTGGCTTCTTTCACTGAGCATGTTTTCAAGGTTCGTACAGCATGCCAGAACTTTGTTACATTTTGCAGCTAAATAGTATTCATTTATTTATTCACTTATACTATACTAAATAGTATTCAATTGTATAGATATACAACTTATTTATGCATTCATCAGTTTAGGGACATTGGATTGTTTGTACTTTTGAGCGATTATGAATAGTACAGCTATGAACATTTTTAGACAAGTTTTTATACAGAAAAATGCTTTCAATGATATTGGGCACATTCCTGGTAGCAGAAGTTGGGTCATATTGTAATTCTGTATTTTACTCTTTCAAGTACTTCCAGGCTGTTTTCCAAAGTAGCTACACCATTTTACATTCCCACCACCAGTAATGTATGAGGGTTCCAATTATTCCACATCCTCATCAACATTTGGTATTATCTGCCTCTTAGTGTTTAGTTATTGGGATTTATAAGGCTTTTCATCACTCAGGACAGTTCAAATCAACCTCTCCTGCGGAGCCTTCCTTGACTCAAATAATAGATCATTTTGTTATTGGTTATAATTATTTGTGCAATTTCTGTGAGCATTTAAATGCTGGAACCATGTCATGTTCATCTCCGTGTCCTCATTCATTCACTCAACAAACACTACTGGATGCCATTCTGTTCCAGGCTTTCTGCTGGGTATTGAGTGTAAGGGAATCATTTTCCCCCTATGTTCTAAATGTTAAAATAGGAACTTCAGCCCCTTCAGAAACATTGGAGAGAACATCTGTCTTTCCTCCCACCTTTGACTGGCTCCTCCTTGTGCAAGAAGGGATTTATCTAACAGATGAGATGTCAGCTTAACATCAGGGCAGGGGTAAGGTATTAAAAGTCATTCTCCCATGAACTTTAAACTCTTAAGATCTTGCCCAGCTGGTGAAGTGTCCATAATGCAAACAGAATTCCCCCATCTATGGGCTCCTGGTCTGACCTAGGGTAAGAGGGTGGTTTAAAAGCTCCTTTTGAATATGATAAAGCAAGTATAGTAAAACATTAATGGTATAATCTAGGTGGTAGATGTATGAATGTTCACTGTAAAATTCATCTTTGCTGTATATCTGAAAATTTTTCAGACCAAAAAGAAGCCCAAGCTGACCTTAAGTCCCAGCTACATTCTTCTACGGCATTTACCAGCAACAAAGCTGATGTTTTGGTTCTCCAATTCCTGATTTCTTAACTGGTTTGAAACCCACAAGGGGAACAAGACACCAAGATTAAGCAAACAAAATTCCTACCTTTGAATAACTGACAGCCTGGGGAAGACGGACAGGAAAATGGGAATTTGGAACAGAGAGAGCTAAATGGTACATGAGAGAGATCTGATCCATAAACAATACAGAGCCATGGGTGCAGATGTGCTGGCAGAACAAGTCTCCAGCACAGGACCCACTCCTGGAGCACCTTCTGTCTCTTTACATTTCCCAACTGCCCCCAGCCTATGCACAGACCTAGGGGGATCAATCCTTGAACATAATCTCCCACAATCAATAGCCATATCCTATATGTGCAGTCATTATCTGGGCACTGAGTGAAGTCTACTCAAGTCAAGAACTCCACCCCAACCCCAAAACGCTCTGCAACCTCTCTCACTCATTTGCTGGCTCCCCCACCTCCCTCCTCTTGCCTCATGAATGCCTTGCCATCAGATCAGACCATGTGGATCTGTGACTGTCTGTCTTGGGAAAGCTCCAAAGGGAAGGAAAAGAGAGTCCAAGTCTAACTAAAAGAGCATAAACATCTGGGGCTTCATTCACTCTACAGCAACCAGCACACACCGGAAATTAATAGGCAATGAGCTCCTTGAAAGTGAAGAAAGTTCTGAGGAATCAAGGGAAGGAAATGGGCCACAAGGCCAGAGACAGGGAATGAGTCTATATCAGAGAATGAAATGGTGCTGCTGTCAGGATCAATCCCATTTCTGATGGCCCCAGTCCTTGAGGACTTAAGGACAGGTCACTTGGTCTTTCCAGCCCAGCTCAAGCACCTCCTCCAGGAAGCCTTCTCTGACAGCCAGCCTGGAACTCACCCTACACCAGCTTATTAGTTATGTCTTGTGCCCCCATGGTACAGTGTGTCCCTTTAGCCCAGCACTGACCACACTGTGCTATTACCTCCTATCTCATGGCACCATCCCCACCCATAGCAGTTAACTCCTTAAAAACAGGCACCTGACCTATCTCTATGCCTCCACTGCCCTTTACAGTATATGATATCTGGATAAACAATGATCTCCAACTGTCCTCTAAGCTATAAAACACAAACCCCTCTGGGATGGATATCTACTCTTTTGGCTTGCCCAGGATCCCTTCCTCCTTCTGGGAATAGTTTTTCTTTTGCAGAACCATCCCTCTCTCATGTTCAGTCCATGTGAGTTAAGGAGAACTGACCATAGGTCCCAGCCTCCAAGAAAGGGCACTGACTCGAGCTAGGTCAATCAGAGCATCCCAGGCTCTAGCCACAACAATTGGCACAGTGCCCTAGCCAAGTGAGCCCCAATTCTGGAAAGAAAGAGAAACATTCGTTCTGCTGGAAGGATACAAGCTAGGAGCTGCTAATGGTTATCCTAGCAGCCCATGAAAATAAGCTGACAGAGAGAAATGCAGAGCCAAGAGATGAGACAGAGATCTGATGCTACCGCCTGAGCCTCTGGGATCCAGCTATGCCTGAAGCCAGTTACTGACCTCTGGGCTTTGCAGTTCTGAGCCAATTTGAGTTTTATTTCTGTCACTATAATTTTGAAAGTCTCAATATATCTAGCTTCCATGCCTGCTGAGTGTAACAGGCTCTTGACAGGGCAGCCAACCCTTTCCTGCCCTTGTCCTGGGAGAAGCAGCCCCCATTGCCTGGGTCCCAATTCAGCAAGGTCCTTACCTGCACCAGGAGGTTCTGCAATCCGATGACCAGGGACAGCATTTGTGATGTTCCCAGTGGAGCTAGGACAGTGTCCTCAGGGGCTGGCAGTGGCCGGACCCCTGAGGGCACTAGAGTCACCAGGGCAGAAGAAAAGCTTTGTTGCAGGGCTGTCCGCAGGAAGCGTAAGACGGCAGCTAAAAGCAAGAAACTCCTTATATCCAATTCTTGCCTCCTTCCCCACCCAGCTCTGTCAAAGGAAGAGGACAATGGAGATAATAATGGGGTAACCATAGGCCGGTCTGGGAGGGGTGGTCCCATCTCAGAATCTAGGAGGAAAACATTTCTTTTCCTGTGAGAGGACACTAGGCCCATACCTGAGAGCAGGGCAGCTTTTTTCTTTGGAAAGCTGAGGAAGCTCAATACTTGGTCCAGTTCCACGGAGAGTGTCTGGTGAACCTGACAGGGCAGCAGGTAAAGAGATGACCCCACATTCTGGAAACTTGGGCAGAAAAAAACCTGCCCCAGTATCTTTTCTATCCCCCCCCCCCCACACACACACACACACACTGCATCCACTAGAACAGAGAAGGTCACAAAGAGTCTTGTGAGCTTAACCAGTCTTGGATTCTGGAGCATGAGGAAAACCAACCCCATACCTGGAGAATCCTTCTTCTCCTAAATCTCCCTAATCAACAAGGACCCTTCTCCACCAGGGAGCCTTTCCTGGCCTCATTTATGGTTCACTCTCCACGTAGTATCCACCCAACATAGATCTGGAGTCGGATGGCCCAAAATCAAAATTCTAGCTCTGCCACTCGCTGGCTGCGTAGCTGTAGGCAAGTCACTACACTGCATTTCTCTCACCCTGCTCCTTTCTTCGTCTAGGAAAGGGCACAATGCCATCTGGTTTCATTCCTTCCGGAGTTGTTGGGAAGAGTAGCTGAGGATCAGCCTCGGCAAATGTGTTCCCTTCCTTAATGTCAAAGCAATGTCCAAACTGAGGGGTTAGTTGGATGGTAGGTTCAAAGCTGTGAGTCTACGATATTCTCCTCACCTAGAACACAAGCTGCCTGAAGGCAGGGACTACTTAACCTCTGCTTGAATCTAACATAGTCTGGCACAAAGCAGTTCATCAAAAATGCTATTGGCTACCGGAATCATCAGGTTCCAGGCAGAAGAACCAATCTGTGCAAACATGTGGAAATACCATGCTAATATAAGACGTTAATAGAGGAGACTGAACAGGGGTTATATGGGAACTCTGTGCTATCTGCTCAGTTTTTCTGTAAATCTAAAACTTTCCTAAAAATAAAGGCTATTAAAAGTCTCAATCAATCAAAATCAAAGTTACACAGATACGAAAGAGCACAGCTGACTGAGAGAAGTGCAAACACTTGGCCAGAGGACACGGAAGGAGGTTGGAATGGCAGAAAGTAAGGCTGCAGAGGGGCCAGGTAAAAAGGCTCTTGGCCACCATGTGGAGAACAAAAAGGCTACTGAAGGAGTGTGGGCAGAGGGGACATACAGACAGAATGGCTGCAGAGACAGGATATGTAGAGGAGGGGAGAGGCTAGGGGCCGCATAACTGTGAAGAGGCCACATTAGTGATGGGGACGAATGATCAGGCCTGAGCTAGGGCAGTGGGGGGGACTTGGGGTGGAGGTGGTTAGTAGGGAACTGGCTAGCTGTGAGCTGACAGCCAAGGCAAAGCAAAGGACAAGGTGCAGGCTTCCACCCAGGCAGGTGACTGCAAGGTGGGCCCAACAGCCTCACACAGAAAAGCAGGAAAGGTGCCTGTCCCAAATCAACTCCCTAGGCAACAACCTACAGGTACGCTATAGCATCAATCTGCCACCTTGGAGGCCAGACTTTAAAATTGACTTCACTTCTACACAAATGAGTGTGTGCCCTGCACAAGGCTGGCACAGGACTGGACACAGGACAAAGATACCCCAAAAGCTAAGAGATGGTTTCTGTCCACAAGGGCAGCCAGCCTTAGGGGAGAAACACCTCAGTATGAAGCAGCTCAGAGAGGAGTTCATGTAGGGCACTGTGATGACAAGGTCCTACAGGGGGAGGGCCTAAGAGGAAAGGGAGTGCTCTGTGGCTAGTCTACTGCTCCCCTGTTCCCTGCATTACCTTCTCGATCAATCACAGTAACACCTTACACATCTATGGCACTTTCCAGCTTCCCACCAGTGCTTCAAGGTTACAAGCTGGCTCTGCCTTCCTGTTCTGTCTGACAATCTATGCCCGATATTCTAGCCACATGGTGCCTCACCACTCTCCGAACCTGGACACCATCTCCTCAATTCATGCAGCTTCAGGCCTTTGCTCGTATTGTTCTCTTTTCCTGTGCCTATCTTTGCCTGGTACATTTACCTTTCAAGGCTTTGCTTAAAGACTATAATACAGGTTTCCCAGGTGTGGGGCACATGCCGTATTCATTTTTTATTCCTCTGTGCCTAGAATACAGCCTGGCACACAGGTAATCCACGTGTGTTAAATGGATTAACATAAACCAACCTGAGAACACTGGATGTTTTTTCCCCATTTTGTAGTCAAGGAAACTGAAGCTCAGAGAGTTAAATACCTTGCCAAGATTATGTACTTAATAAGCTGCAGAGCTGGGACCAGAACTCAGGATCTTATCACTCCTTAGTTAGTAAGCATCCCATCCCCAAAGCTACAGCGGATAGTTAACCTGAGACTAACCTGCAAACTGCCATTGTGCTGCTGGGCAGAGAAGGAGGCGGTGAGCAGCCAGGCGGAGCAGAGGAGTGCAGTCCTGGGGGAGCCCACCTCAGCCCAGGTGAGCGCCAGCATCTTTTCCAGAAGCTCTATAAGGGCTGTGCTGCTCAGGAGCACTGCAGCGGCTATAGAAGGTCCGGCAGGGCAGAAGCCATGTGAGTCACACTGGAGCCCCAGCTCAGTGCCACCATAGTGGTTAGTTAGCACCTCATGGGGGTTTCATGCACATATGGTAAATAAACAACAGGATCAGCTTGAAGATCTAAGTGTCTCAACTACATTCTAGAAACACAAGTTATCAAAAAGGACCTTATGACCATCTGGTCCAACCATATGTGCCCTTATTTATTTTTTTAAGATGGAAAAACTGAGGGTAGGAAGGGCCACAAACACTGTCCCACATCCTTTCTCTTTACTGATCCCAGCCTGGGCCCCAGCACCTCTTTTCTGACTTCTTGGTGTGGTTTGATGAAGGCTCCAATACAGGAAGTTGAAGGAGGGCTGCAGGATGTCCATGTCAGTGGGGCTGCACTTCCCACACAGCTTGCTCACTGCAAGAGATGACAGTCCCCAAACATGCCATTTCCACATGTGCACCATATCCCCAGGCATACCATCGTGCAGCACTCCATGGCTTAAACACACACCAGCACCTATGCTTCCTGTACATAATGGCCTCAACTGGCTAATTTCAGATGTTACTCTTGGGGCAAGTACAAACTAAGTGTCCCTGGTGTTCAGCCAATGGAAAGAAACACAGTGACAAGCCTAAAATCATATCTTCATCTGAACAAACATCACCCAAGCTGCCTATAGCTGCATGTTAGAACAGACTATACAAGTTTAGGTGTCAAAAGGCATCCTGAGACAGTGCTTATGTCAGTATGGTCCCCAGGCTAGAAGGTCTACAGAGATCATTTAGGCCAGCCTGCCACCCTTAGCAGGACGAAGATCCAGCCTCTCAATTCCTCCAGCAGTAGGGCACTCACCCACCTTCCCAGGGAAGCTCTGTAACCATCCATGTGCAGTTCCATGTTTTCTCTCACATCACCCCCACCTGGCTAACTCCTCAACTCCTATTCAGCAGTCAAGATTCAGCTCAAAGGTCACTTCTCCTGTAAAGCCTTCTTCAACCTCTCAAGACAAATTAGATGTCTCTAAGCTCCTGGCACCCAGCACAGCAGTTACTACACTGTTGAGCAGACAATTATAGGATGCATCCCTTTCCTCCTGGGAATCCCACTCCTTGCTGCCCTGCCCCACATCAGCCCAACATGAAACCTACCTCAGTCTCCATTCACTTTTTTGGCAGCCACATCACACTTAACTTCTAATTGGCTTGTAATCAATGGGACAAGCAGCCCCAAACCATATCCTTACCCCTGAACTACAGTCCTCTCCCCTCAATGCTCTCAAATAAAAGTGCTCAAAGATTCTATGTAAATGTAGATTACTTCATGTGTATGTTTCAGCCCATTATTCCTCCCTGTCAAAGGCCTTTCTGTTGGCTGACTTTAGCACACATAGACTGTCCTCCCAGCTGAGCATCACCCTTGACCTGACAGACAGGTTGGCAAGGACCAGCACCAGGCCTGGCCTGGAGGCCTTTTTTGAGCCTGACCCTGATCATCTCATGAGGAGGCCTGGGCTCCAGGCAAAGACAGAACCATCCTCACCTGTGGTTAGAGGACCTGACAGTCCCCAGGTACTGAAGACACACCTTTTTTCCTATTAATTTCAACCTTGTCTCAACAAATCTTCCTGACGGTACTGCCTGTGATGTGGCAACTGCATTCATGAGCAATGAAAGGTAGAAAGAGACCTAGAGAACTGTGAAGTGGATCATCAGATCCTGAGCCAGCTGTGGGGGGATATGGAGAACTGAGTTTGTGCCAGGAAAAATGAATCTAAATGGATAGTATCCAGGCTGATGGCCAACTGCGTGCCAGGCACTGTGTGGCACTCTACATCTACAGCTATTCCTTACCTCACCCCTAAATCAGCTAAGTACTGTTCTACCTATGAGAAACCTAAGGCTCATAGGGGTTTGGCGACTGCCCAAGGTCGCAATGCTAGTGACTAAGCTGAGAACAAGACCTTCCGGACTCCAGAGCTTGTGCTTGTCACACAGTATTATTTTGTCTCCCAAACACTCCCAGAGAACAAGTAGATAAAGATCTGGAAGGTCCCTCAGCGAGAAGCCAACGGAAACAGACTGATTCACAGGTCCAAACGGATGGATGAGAGACGGATTAAAGGAACAACACCACGCTTCTGGGGAGTACCCACAGCAAGCCCAGCCCGGGCCCTCAGGCACTGTCCCAGCAGCCAAAGCACCTTGGTGAAGGAGGTTCATGGCCATGCTGTCCAGTTCTTGCTCTGATTCATTCCTCAGCTGCATTAAGGAGAGGAGGCTCAGCAGCAACGGCAGGTTCCCTGAGGCTGTGAGAATGAGGAGGCTGTCAGGGGCCTGATACTCAGATCAAGCCAAGTTCAGTCAGACACCCTGCTCTGTGTTAAGTGGTTTGTTGGGATCTACCCCTATTTCCTGCTCGCCTCCTTCTTTACTGGGGACAAGTGCAACTGACATACTCAGTGCCAGCTCTGGAGTGGGTACCAGGAATTCAATATTTCACTTCATTCCCTTAAAACCATGTGAAACAGGGATTGTTATTCCTATTTTGCATTTAAGAAAAATGAGACCCAGAGAGGCTGAGTAACTTCTCTCCAATGTTCCACAGAAGATAAGTGGCACGGCCAGGAATTGAACCCAAATCTGAATCCAATGCCCATGAGCTTTCCACTGTGTGTTCCCATGAAGTCTCATGGCTCTTATACACTATCAGCAGTTAGGGCTTATCCCTGGAAAGGAAGGACTCAGCTCCTCCAGACACCATTAAGCCTACCTCCAAACCTGTCCTCAGTCAGGACTGGACCACAGCTTTCCCCCACTTCCTCTTTATTATTTTTTACTTTTTAAGGTTTTTTATTGAAATAGGGTTGATATATAATATTACATTGGTTTCAGATGTACAACATAGTAGTTCGACACTTAGATGCATTACTAAATGCTCATTACAGTAAGCGTAGTTACAATCCAACACCATACAAAGAAATTACAGTATTATTTACTATAATCCCTATTCTGTACTTCCACCCAGTGACTAATTTGTTTTGTAAGTTAAAGTTTGTATCTCTTTATCCCCTTTACCTATTTCACCCATCCTCCTCCCCACATGGCAACCACTAGTCTCTTCTCTGTATGAGTCTCTTTTTGTTTTCCTTGTTCATTTCTTTTGTTTTTTAGATTTCACATGTAAGTGAAATCATATAGTATTTGTCTTTGTCTCACTTATTTCACTGAGCATATTACCCTTTAGGTCCATCATTGTTGTCATAAATGGCAAGATATCATTCTTTTTGTGGTTGAGTAATATTCTATTGTGTATATATACCACATCTTTATTCATTTATCGACGAACACTTAAGTTGCTTCCATATCTTGGCTATTGTAAATAATGCTGCAATAAAAACAGAAGTGCATATATCTTTTTTAATTAGTGATTTTGTTTTCTGCAGGTAAATTCCAGATGTGGAATTAGGTCATATGGAAAGGAGGAAAGATTATACAATGGAGAAAAAACAGTCTCTTAAATAAATGGTGCTGGGAAAACTGGACAACTACATGCAAAAGAATAAAACTGGATCACTCCCATTTTCTCTTAATTGCTTAGAAATTTAACTTAAAAATTCAGCTTTCTATAGGGAATATATAGTCAACAATATCATATTGTCTTTGTATGTTAACAGATGGTAACTATACTTACAGTGGTGGACATTTTGTAATGTATATAATTGTCAAATCACTATGTTGCACATCTGAAACCAATATAATATTGTATATCAATTATATTTTTAAAAGTCAACTTTCTAAAAGTAGGAAAAGACAAACCAATTCCAGTCTTTTCAGTGTCTTCATACTGAACCAAACATCAAGCTTCCTTGACTCCAGGGAGTCCAATTACAGATTTGGAAAGTATCTATCTAGACCTCACTGGGAGCTTCCAGTAAGTATACCACAGAGCCACCCCTTCCCTGGCCCCTGCTGGCTGCTACTGCCTTGCTGGCCTCCCCCTTGTTTCCCGCTTTCTTCTTCCCAACTGTGGATGCCTTTCTTGTAACAAACAGTTCTGGGCACATGCCACACATGCATACATCAAACACACCCACCAAGGCTAAACACACAGACATTAAACATAAACATATACCACACACACACACACATTCGGACATCCCAAAACAAGAACGTTGAGCACCCACTATCCAAGAGAGGAAGGAAGTAACATATAGCCTGATGCCACACTGGATGGACTTTTCTTTTGCAGAGAAAACTCTGACTCTCTCTCATGGAGAAGGCTTCACCAGGGTAGAGATAACCTTCAAACCAAAATGTGTGCTCAGCAGCTGTAGACTGACCTTCTGGGGGGGCTGCCTCATGCTCCACCAGCAGATGCTGTAGGATTAGCAGGAAATGGCCTCGGATGAGACCATCCACTTTTACATCCTCATTCCTCCTTAAAAAGCTCCTCAGAACCATCAGTACTTTTCGGGCTGTGTCCACTGGGCTGGAATAGATGAGGTCCTGAGCAGGAGAGATGGAAACCAGAGTTCAGAGGACATGATGGTTGGGACAGGTGGACAGTGAAGAAAAGAGGGTCTGGGAAAGGGCCCAGGATGCTGTGCCACAGAACCCGGGGAAGGAAGCACTCACTTACTTAGCATCTATCATGTACCATCCTGTTGAACAGGTCCATACTAAACAGGAAGAGATGCAGGCTCAGAGAGATTATGTGATGTGGCAAAGGTCACATAAGCCAGTCAATGACACAGCTAGGATTTGAATGCAGATCTCCCAGCTCCAATGACAAACGCTACTTTATAGGTTGCCTCTCTCTTGAAAATGTAATTATTAGGGTCAAGAAGAAGTTATTTCAGAACAGAAAACCTGAGAGTGCCTTAACAGAGAAGAAGAGAGGGGAATGGAGATGTCACAGGGCAGGGAGAGGATGGGTTATGATAGATTCAGGGCACAGGAAAGAAAGGGAGGACCAGGTCAGGCCCCTTCTCTGTCATGGCATTTGGCTATTTCTGCCCCAAGCTGTCAAGGCCTCGAGTTTGGAAAGTGGGAAAGCACATTGTTTTTTATTTGCTTTCAGTTATTTTAATAAGGGTATGTTAAATGCAAAGCCAGTCAGAAGCCACACCAGAGGCTATCCCACTGATAGCTCCTGGCACCTACCAGCCCAAACAAGCCAATTCCTTCAGACAGGCTAACACGCTGGGCCAGTTAGGGCCGCATGCTATGAATCGAAGGTCACATACAGACACTGTCCAGGGAGGACAGCTTCTGACACACAGACACATGCTACAGGGCACATGACCAAACAAACTGTAAGACGTGCTGATCACGGGGTGGCACAGGGTCATCTGGGCTTGGCTCTTCACCATCCTCCACCGCTGCCAGGGAAACAACGATAATGTCAATAACAATCACTCATTTAGGGCCTAAAAATAACAGGTATGATGCTGTGTTTAAACTGTTGCTGTATGTTTGTTTATACATTATGTGTATCTTCATAACAACTTTTCCAAGTAGGTGTCACCCTGATTTTTCAAATGAGGGACTGGGGCAGATAAAGTAGTTTGCCTAGGGAAAAAGCAGTGTAAATGCTGCCACACTACTAGGTAATGAAGGGCACAGATGAGGTCTGCTTCATTTTTGTCACCTTGGAGAGATGCCGTAAACATCTCTGGAAGGAGAGGACAGGATGGGAGGACTAGAGGGAATCTAAGTTCATTTCCATCCAACCCTTTTACTTTATAGAGTATAAGGCTGAAGCACAGAGGGGATGTGATTTGCCCAAGGTCACAGGGCCCAAAGTCAAACCAGTTTCTGGATCCTGTGCCTTCACCAGTATGTAGCTGCCTGACTGCAATAGAGCTGGTCTCTCAGAAACTTGAGTTAGTACATTTTAAAAGTCCAAAGAGAAGGGGGCTACTTGACCTTTGGTAGGTGTGGTAAATGCCAGGGGAAGGTGTGCATTGCACCACATGGGTCAGTCAGAAGGTTCTGGGCAGAACATAACCTGCTCTTTAGTCTCTCCTGCTCAGAACAGTCCAGCACTCTCTGGGATGGGAATACACCAGGGTGGTATGTCCAAGCAAGGAACAAACAGAGCTTCTCTGACATTGTTTTTCACATCGAAGCAGCCTACATGAAAGACCACCCATTGATAAGAGTGGCAATTAACAGCTTTGTTTTCAGCTGTTAATTACCCATATCAAAAACAGAAATTGGTACCAACACGTATTTTTAGACTCTTTTCCCCTTCTGTGACTAAAAGCTGGGGAGAAATGGTAGGAATTACATACATAAACAGAAAACAAAGTTGTTCCTCACTATTCCTTTTTTACCACCAATGTTTCTAAGATCTAATTTAGTGAAAAACTCATCAACTGTAGGCCCTGGTCATGGTCATGACCCTTATTAACTAATAATTCAATAGGCTTCTTTGAGATTAACATTCTTTATCCAGCTCAGAGTCAGTCAATGATCAGTGAATATAGCCTATGGTGTACAGCATACCAGGAGTGTTCCTACATATTCTTTTGTGTATCCTCGTGTTAGCTCCACTTTACACATGAGGAAACAATCTCAGAGAAACCTTCATCTCCCTGGACCTCTATGTCATATCGAACCCTAAGGGCAGCTCCTTCTGGTTGAGCTGTAGGCCTGGTGAAGCATAAGGCTCCTCTCTGCCCTGCCCCGACCTCCTTCAGGCAGGAGGGGTGACAAGGATGATACATATTCAAGGACAAGATCCAGGCCACCACAACAGAGTGGGGCACCTGCTGCAGGGACAGGGACAGGGACTCTAAGGATTTGGTCTCCTGAGGTTCATTTTCTGTTTGGCTTGCTTCTTTTAAATACTTAAGTCCTTTGCAGAGAAAGACAAGTGCCACATGATTTCCCTCATTTGTGGAGTATAACAACAAAGCAAAACTGAAGGAACAAAATAGCAGCAGACTCAGACACTCCAAGAAGGAACTAGTGGTTACCAAGGGGAGGGGTGTGGGAGGGTGGGAGAAGGGGATTGAGGGGTATTTTGTTTAGTACACATAGTGTGGGGGATCACGGGGAAAACAGTGTAGCACAGAGAAGGCAAATAGTGAATCTGTGGCACCTTACTACCCAAGGACAGTGACTGCATTGGGGTATGGGTGGGGACTTGATTATATGGGTAAATGTAGTAACCGCATTGTTTTTTCATGTGAAACCTTCATAAGAGTGTATATCAATAATACCTTAATAAATAAATAATAAAAAGTTTAAAAAAAGATGGAATCATTAAAAAATATATACATAAATAAAATACCTAAGTCCTTTGAAGCTAGTGGCCAACAATAGCCTTCAGCTAGGGAAGGGATGCCACTCTACAAAGACCTAGACTGAGAAGGAGAACTTGGGAGGGGAGGATAATGAGCTCAATTTTAGACAGAAATGTTAGCTTTATGGGTCTGGAGCTCAGGAGAGAGGTCAGGAATGGGGAGAGATTAGAGTCATTAGCATATGGCAGGAGGCAAAGCCATGGTGATGAATAAGACAGTCCCGGGGAATGCCCTGAGTGAAAAGAGAGCCTAAGATGAAACCTTGAAGAGCAGTAACTTTCCAGTGCTGGCCCGAGAGAAAACTATCGAGGAGACTGGGAGGAGCACCAAGGAAGTAGGAAAGAAATGAAGAGAGTTGGTATTACTGAAACCAAGAATGTGTCAATAAAAAGGGAATGGACAATCATCAAATGCTAACAGGTCATGTAAGATAAGGACCAAAAAGTCTACTGTAATTGGCCATAAGGACATCGGTGTTGATCCTGCTGGAAGAGTTTAAGTGGCAATGGGGGCAGAAACCAGTAAACGGAGGAATGAGTGAGAAGTGACAATTTTGAGAGCAGAAAACTACTTCTAGGAGTTTGGCTATAAAAGAAAGGACATGAGAAATGAAAGGGTTGGGAGGGCAGAGACCAGTGGGAGCCTGGATCTGGGTGGAACATGTCCAGAGCAACCAGGAGTAAGTCTAGAGGGACTGAGACTCTCCTACACTTCCACAGCCCAGTTTCGTGACCTGAAATTTTTTTTCTAGCCTTTCCATTCTGATTCTCTCCCTCCAGTGATGCTTCATACGCCCCTACAAAGGGACCAAGATAAAACAAGCAACTATGATTTGTTCAAGGACAAGGATCTGAGTATCTGAATTATCTTTGTATCCCCAATGCTTAGGGCCTAGTAAGTACCAAAATAATGTATGATACATGACAAAGTGAGTAACTGAATTCAAGGCTTCTAAAAAACCTGCTCCTCCTTATCTTTCTCCCAATCTCATCTCCTGTGACATACTCTCCAAGCTCCAAACCCACACCAGACCACCTGCTGTCCCTGAATTATATAAGCCCTTTCTTGCTGCTGTACTGGCCTGACAGGATCCTCCCCGAAACCTTTCACTTGTCAATCCTTTTGTGGATGAGCATGGATGACACCTCTCTGTACACCCTGCCACCCAAGCACTTTGCCCAGCCTTTACTGCCACACTGTTAGGACAGCCGTGCTTTGTTGTGTGTGATTGCCTCGTGGTGTGGGGCAGGGACTAGGTTCAATTCTTCACTGCATCCCCCGTGCTCTCATTAAATGGAACACTGGATCAGGGCTGGTTTCTCTTACTCTTAGTGTTAGCTCAGTTTACTGGGAAGAACATGGGACAAGCAGTTGGAATCTGGGTTTTAATCTCAACTCTTGTAACCCTGGGCAAATCTCTCTAAACCTATTTCTTCATCTATTTAAAAAGGAAAAAATGATACCATCATTAGCATCTCTCTTAGAAGATCTGCTTTTTTTTTTTTGAGAGAGGTAAATTTAGATCTGTCCAGACTCCTAATTCAATGGGTCAACAAATATTTATAAGTACCTACTATGTGTGACGAATGGACTCTGAATACAGCATCTAGCAAAGAAAATCCAATGTCTTAGTTCTATCATTGTCCCTCCCCAGGGGTTTCATCTGGCCTTCCTCCCCTATGCACTGGTGCTTTATTTATTTATTTTTATTAAGGTATCATTGATATACACTCTTAATGAAGGTTTCACATGAAAAACAATGTGGTTACTACATTCACCCATATTATCAAATCCCCCCCATACCCCATTGCAGTCACTGTCCATCAGTGTAGTAAGATGCCACAGTCACTACTTGTCTTCTCCGTGCTAACCTGTCTTCCCCATGATCCCCCCACACCATGTGTGCCAATCATAATACGCCTCAATCCCCTTCTTCCACCCTCCTCCACCCCTCCCCTTTGGTAACCTCTAGTCCCTTCTTGGACTTTGTGAGTCTGCTGCTCTTTTGTTCCTTCAGTTTTGCTTCATTGTTATACTCCACAAATGAGGGAAATCATTTGGTATTTGTCTTTCTCTGCCTGACTTATTTCACTGAGCATAATACCCTCTACCTCTATCCATGTTGTTGCAAATGGTAGGATTTGTTTCTTTCTTATGCTTGAATAATATTCCATTGTTTATATGTACCACATCTTCTTTATCCATTCATCTACTGATGGACACTTAGGTTGCTTCCATTTCTTGGCTATTGTAAATAGTGCTGAGATAAACATAGGGGTGCATATGTCTGTTTGTATCTGAACTTGTTTTCTTTGGGTAAATTCCTAGGAGTGGAATTCCCTGGTCAAATGGTATTTGTATTGGTGCTTTATTTTAACCCATTCCTTCTCCTTTCCTTCTGCTCCAAAGCATGAATATGGTCCCTATCAAGTCAATATGTGTGACCTCATAAGATGACAGGTCAAGGAAGATTTAAGTATGAGTGGGGCTTGTGTGTATTCATGTATGAATATGGACAGATGCAGGCAGCACCTATGGACATGAGGTGTTATTTCCGCTACAGTCACTCCAGTAAAGCCAAAGGAGGGAGTGTGTTTGTTGAAAATGAACATCAAAGGAATCTCCACTCTTCTGTAATGAGCTGTGTCATTCTTCCTGGACAAGGGAGGAGCCAAGTAGGTAGACTAGCATTGGAGGCAGTCGTTCTAAATCAAGTGTCTCCTATGCTTCCGTTTAGGGCCTGCCACTAGTAATGGCTCACTAAATACAAAGTGTCACATGTGCAAATAATTTTCTTTTTAAAAATGTATACATTGACCCAGGAATTCCACTCCTAGGAATTTACCCTAAGAATACAGCAGCCCAGTTTGAAAAAGACATATGCACCCCTATGTTTATCGCAGCACTATTTACAATAGCCAAGAAATGGAAGCAACCTAAGTGTCCATCAGTAGATGGATGGATAAAGAAGATGTGGTACATATACACAATGGAATATTATTCAGCCATAAGAAGAAAACAAATCCTACCATTTGCAACAACATGGATGGAGCTAGAGGGTATTATGTTCAGTGAAACAAGCCGGGCGGAGAAAGACAAGTATCAAATTACTTCACTCATCTGTGGAGTATAAGAACAAAGGAAAAACTGAAGAAACAAAACAGCAGCAGATTCACAGAACCCAAGAATGGACTAACAGTTACCAAAGGGAAAGGGACTGGGGGGGATGGGTGGGAAGGGAGGGAGATAAGGAGGAAAAAGGAGCATTATGATTAGCACATATAATATGGGGGGGGGTGCACAGGGAAGGTAGTATAGCACAGAGAAGACAAGTAGTAATTCTGTAGCATCTTACTACACTGATGGACAGTGACTGTAATGGGGTATGTGGTGGGGACTTGATAATGGGGGGAGTCTAGTAACCATAATGTTGCTCATGTAATTGTACATTAATGATACCAAAAAAAAATGTATACAAATTACAGCAGTTACCTCTATACTAATGTCACTCTCATTAATTTGTTTTCCAATGTGCTTTCTTGAGTGGAAGAAAAAAAAAGGTGACATTAAAGCCAGTATAATAGAAACTCTAGACAAAAGGCAGCTGACTTATCTAACTGATGTACCTGATAGGAATTATAGGGATGTCTTACATATAAAAAAGCACTGAGGTTCCTGACAGTTCTGTGTGTACCTGAGAAAGTGTGTTGCACATTTAACATTATGCTGTGAGTCATGGCAGAAAAAAGGCTGAATCCCTCTACAATCAGGTTTCTTCATCTACATGCCCCAAGGGTACCCGCTGATTTTAAACCTTTATTAGCAGAATCTGCTTGAGAGGAGACAGGGAGGTGAGATAGAATGGCAACTAAGATCAGCATTTCTTAGTTATATCCTCTGGGGAGCAGACCTCCATCAGACTTAGGAATGGGTCTGGATTTAGAGAAAGCAGGCACCTCCCACTCACATGGAAACAGCAATAAGGTGGGCAGAACCGGCAACTGCAGGTGCCTCCTGATCTCAGTAAACCAGGTCCCAGAGAAAGAAGGCCCACAATCTCTGAATGTAGAAATGAACAAGTGGTCACCTACTAGCAAAATGAGCAGGATGCTGGGGGTGCTTCTGAGCATGAGGAACAGGGCGGCTAAGCTCGCAGGAAGGGTAGGCTGTCCAGCAGAGGGAACATTATCCAGCTCCTCACAGCTGCTCTCTTCCCAGGAGAACCAAAGTTCCAGGACATGGTGCCCAAACCTACTCATCAGCTCTGGATATAACAGGAAGAACCTGAGCAGGAGGGGGTGGTGAGTGTAGACTAGGTGCAGGTCCGGAATGCCCTCTAGGAACTTTCTGATGGCACTGACTATAGCCTGGAGGCAAAGAAAGAAAGGAGCTAAATATACCTTGCAGAGGACGTGAGAGACCCTAACAAACATAGTAAAGATATAACAGGAAAAATGTGCTGGCATCTCAGTACTCCAGGACATCTTCACTGGCTCATCCCAGTGCCCTCTAGTGAGATAATAACCTCACTGTGCTTACCTTATAAGAGTAGTTCTCAACTGGGGGTGATTTTGCTCCCCAGGGGACATTCGGAAATGTCTAGACACATTTTTGATTGTCCTTATTTGGGGAGTGCTGCTGGCACCTAGTGGTAGAAAGCAGGGATGCCACCTTATATCCTACAATGCATAGGCCAGCGTCCCACAGAAGAGATGTTAATTGCGCCCTGGCTAAGACACCCAGCTCTATAATGACACCACAGTGTACCATAATGGTCAGCGTACGAGTCTACTTCCCACACTAGAATTGAGCTGCTTGAGGGCAGGGACTAAGAGATTAATCTGTGCACCTGGCACAGGGCCTGGCACAGTGGGGGCAAAGGGCAGATGCATTGAATCATTTATTAATTATCAAAAATATATCCCTCCTCCTCCCCATTGCACATGTAACAAAGTTCAAATTCCTTAATGTTATTCTAAGAGTTTGAGTTTATAGTTCTAGCTCTTTCATTTAGTCTTTGATCCATTTTGAGTTAATTTCTGTCTATAGTATGAAAGGTCCAACTTTATTATTTTGCCTGTGGATATCCAGTTGTCCCAGCACCATTTGTTTAAAAAAGAACAAAACAATTGTTTCCCCACTGAATTGTCTTGGCATCCTTATCAAAACTATATGGGTTTATTTTTGGACTCCCAATTCTGTTTCATTGATCTAGATATCTATCCTTATACCAGAAACACACTAATAAATTTCTTTTTGTTAAATTTGTATGAATTTCATGAACATATCTCACCGGACAAGGAGAACAAAAGCAAAATGCACAAGTGGGACTATATCAAACTAAAAGGCTTCTGTACAGCAAAAAACACCATCAGCAGAACAAAAAGACATCCTACGGTATGGGAGAATATATTCATAAACGACATATCCGATAAGGGGTTGACATCCAAAATATATAAAGAGCTCACACACCTCAACAAACAAAAAGCAAATAAGCCAATTAAAAAATGGGCAGAGGAGCTGAACAGACACTTCTCCAAAGAAGAAATTCAGGGGACTTCCGGGAAGATGGCGATGTGAGCAGGGCGGCAGAAATCTCCTCCCAAAACTATATTTATCTACGAAAACACAGCAAATACATCTATTCCTAAAAGAGAGACCAGAATACACAGGAAAGTGCACAGTGTGCAGCTACACCCGAGAGGACTTGGCACCCCAAGAGGCGGGTAAGATACGGAGCTGCGACCCGGCGGGACCCGAGCCCTCCCCCACCCCAGCGCACCGGCGGGAGGAGAGGAGTCAGAGCCGGGAGGGAGTGGAAGTACACCCCGCGAAGTAGCCAGCCCCGGTGATCTGCGCGGGGAGCGCTGACCCACATTGCGCAGTGCAGCGGAGATTGGAGAGACAGAGGGGCAGGATCTGAGCGGGGAACGCGCCAGGGTGCTTGCAGCCGGCTCCCGGGAAGGAAAAAAAAAAAGCACGCACTTTCTTCAGCGGTCTTAAAGAGACAGGAGCCCAGCGGAGGAGCCGGATCGCCCCAGCACACTCAGCCCAGCAGGCTGGGAGTCCTGGGGAGTTTCAGACGCCTTAGCTGGCGACTGAGGAAGCGTAGCCATACTTAACACTTCTCACTGAGATCAACAGCCTCCTATTCGTTCCCACCCCTGCCAGAGCGATAAAGGGCCCTGCGGAGCGGCACAGTCACAGCTGTGGAATAGTGGGGCAATAGCGCCACCTAGAGCATTCCCACAGAATCTACGTCCGGTGGGCATTTTTTTTGGTTTTCTTTTGTTTTTTGTTTTGTTTTTGTTTTTTCTTTTCTTTCTTTTTTCTTTTTTTTCTTTCTTTCTTTCTTCTTTTTTTTCATTTTTTTTCTCTTTTTTTTTCTTCTCTTTTTAAAGTCTTAAAGAGCCCAGCTGACATACATGGCAACTATCAGTGACCAATTCTGTAGCCATGAAAAGACAGAGGAATATGGTTCAGACCAAAATCAACCAGACAACCCCAGAGAGGGAGTCTGAAGGGATGGAAATGCACAGTCTTCCTGAAAAAGAATTCAGAATAAAAGTCATAACCATGCTGATGGACCTACAGAGAAATGTGCAAGAGCTGAGGGAGGAAGTGAGGGAACTGAGGAAAGACAATGCAGAAATCAGACAAGCGATCGACGGGCTTAACAGCAGAATGGATGAGATGCAAGAGACTGTTAATGGAATAGAAAACAGAGAACAGGAGTACAGAGCAGCTGAGGCAGAGAGAGATAAAAGGATTTCTAGGAATGAAAGAATATTAAGAGAACTGTGTGACCAATCCAAACGGAACAATATTCGCATTATAGGAGTACCAGAGGAAGAAGAGAGAGAAAAAGGGATAGAAAGTGTCTTTGAAGAAATAATTGCTGAAAACTTTCCCTCGCTGGGGAAGGAAGTAGTCTCGCAGTCCACCGAAGCTCATAGATCTCCCAACACAAGGGACCCAAGGAAGACAACACCAAGACACATAATAATTAAGATGGCAAAGAACAAAGATAAAGACAGGGTATTAAAGGCAGCTAGAGAGAGAAAAAAGATCACCTACAAAGGAAAACCCATCAGACTATCATCAGACTTCTCAACAGAAACCTTACAGGCCAAAAGAGAATGGCATGATATATTTAACGTTATGAAACAGAAGGGCCTCGAACCAAGAATATTGTATCCAGCACGATTATCATTTAAATATGATGGAGGGATTAAACAATTTCCAGACAAACGAAAGTTGACAGAATTTGCCTCTCATAAACCACCACTACAGGATATCTTAAATGGACTGCTCTAGATGGAAGCACACCTAAGGCTAAAAAGATGTCACCAGAGAAAATAAAATCATAGCAAAGAAAGCAGACCATCCAAATACTAACTAAAGGCAAAGAATAAAACACCTATTATAGAAAGAATGGAGGAGGAGGAATAAGAAGGGAGAGAAATAAAGAAACATCAGACTGTGTTTACAATAACTTAACAAGAAGGTTAAGTTAGATTGTTAGATAGTAAAGAAGCAACCCTTGAACCCTTGGTAACCACGAATCTAAAGCCAGCAATGGCAATAAGTACAAAGCTATCAATAATCACCCTAAATGTAAATGGACTGAATGCACCAATCAAAAGACACAGAGTAACAGAATGGATAAAAAAGCAAGACCCATCTATATGCTGCCTACAAGAAACTCACCTCAAATCCAAAGATATACACAGACTAAAAGTGAAGGGATGGAAAAAGATATTTCATGCAAACAACAAAGAGAAAAAAGCAGGTGTTCCACTACTTGTATCAGACAAAACAGACTTCAAAACGAAGAAAGTAGCAAAAGATAAAGAAGGACATTACATAATGATAAAGGGGTCAGTCCAACAAGAAGATACAACCATTATAAATATATATGCACCCAACACAGGAGCGCCAGCATATGTGAGACAAATACTAACAGAATTAAAGGAGGAAATAGACAGCAATGCATTCATCTTAGGAGACTTCAACACACCACTCACTCCAGAGGACAGATCAACCACACAGAAAATAAGTAAAGACACAGAGGCACTGAAAAACACACTAGAACAGATGGACCTAACAGACATCTACAGAACTCTACACCCAAAAGCAACGGGATACACATTCTTCTCAAGTGCACATGGAACATTTTCCAGAATAGACCACATACTAGGCCACAAAAAGAACCTCAGTAATTTCAAAAATATTGAAATCCTACCAACCAACTTCTCAGATCACCAAGGTATAAAACTAGAAATAAATTTTAGAAAGAAATCAAAAGGCTCACAAATACATGGAGACTTAACAACACTCTCCTAATTAATCAATGGGTTAACGACCAAATCAAAACAGAAATCAAAGAATATATGGAGACTAATGACAACAACAACACAAAGCCACAACTTCTGTGGGACGCAGCAAAGGCAGTTCTAAGAGGAAAGTATATTGCAATCCAGGCCTATTTAAAGAAGGAAGAACATTCCCAAATAAATAGTCTAAAGACACAATTACTGAAATTGGAAAAAGAAGAACAAATGAGGCCCAAAGTCACCAGAAGGAGGGACATAATAAAGATTAGAGAAGAAATAAATAAAATTGAGAAGAATAAAACAATAGAAAAAATCAATAAAACCAAGAGCTGGTTCTTTGAAAAATAAACAAAATAGATAAACCCCTAGCCAGACTCATTAAGAGAAAAAGAGAATCTACACACATAAACACAATCAGAAATGAGAATGGAAAAATCACGACGGACCCCACAGAAATACAAAGAATCATAAGAGAATATTATGAGACTCTATATGCTAACAAGCTGGAAAACATAGAAGAAATGGACAACTTCTTAGAAAAATACAACATTCCAAGACTGACCAAGCAAGAAACAGAAAAACTAAACAGACCAATCACCAGTGACGAAATCGAACTGGTAATCAAAAAACTACCCAAGAACAAAACCCCCGGGCCTGATGGATTCACCTCTGAATTCTACCAGACATATAGAGAAGAAATAACACCCATTCTACTTAAAGTTTTCCAAAAAATAGAAGAGGAGGGTATACTTCCAAACTCATTCTTTGAGGCCAGCATCACTCTAATACCAAAACCGGGCAAAGACCTCACCAAAAAAGAAAATTACAGACCAATATCCCTGATGAACGTAGATGCAAAAATACTCAACAAAATATTAACAAACCGAATTCAAAAATACATCAAGAGGATCATACACCATGATCAAGTGGGATTCATCCCAGGGATGCAAGGATGGTACAACATTCTAAAATCCATCAACATCATCCACCACATCAACAAAAAGAAGAACAAAAACCACATGATCATCTCCATAGATGCTGAAAAGCATTTGACAAAATTCAGCATCCATTCCTGATTAAAACTCTCAACAAAATGGGTATAGACGGCAAGTACCTCAACATCATAAAGGCTATATATGACAAACCCACAGCCAATATCATACTTAACGGCGAGACGCTGAAAGCTTTTCATCTAAGATCGGGAACAAGACAGGTATGCCCACTCTCTCCACTGTTATTCAACATAGTACTGGAGGTCCTAGCCACGGCAATCAGACAAAACAAAGACATACAAGGCATCCAGATTCGTAAAGAAGAAGTCAAATTGCCACTATTTGCAGATGACATGATACTGTACATAAAAAACCCTAAAGACTCCATTCCAAAACTACTAGAACTAATATCTGAATTCAGCAAAGTTGCAGGATACAAAATTAACACACAGAAATCTGTTGCTTTCCTATACACTAATGATGAACTAACAGAAAGAGAAATCAGAAAAACAATTCCATTCACAATTGCATCAAAAAGAATAAAATACCAGAGGTCATTTATCTTACAATTGGCTATTAAGTCTTCTGATTCATGAATACCAGATGTCTTTCTATTTATTTAGGTCTTCTTTAATTTCTTTCAATGATGTTTTATAATGTTCAGTGATCAAGTCCTTGAATTTCTTTTGTTAAATTTATTCCTATGGATTTTATTTCCTGATGCTATTGTAAATGGGACTGTTTTCTTAATTGCACGTTTGAGCATGTTATTAAAGACTTAAGTCTACCTTTCCAGCTTTTCTCCTCTGTCTCCCATATGACTTAACTATGGCACACAAACTGGCTTCTCCCTTGAAGGAACAGACTGGGAAACTTCCCACTGCTGTTATCTTAAATCTTGCTCTACTCTCAGCCTGCAAGTTCTTCCTTCACCACCTTGCCTCCTTGATGAAGCTTCTCCTGATATCATCATCAGATACAATCCATCTCCCCATGTGCTTTTGTAGCTCCCAACCAGGCCTCCAGCTCCAGGAGAGCACTCATTGCTGCTGTTGCCTACCTCGTAGGTGATCTTTTGTCTCTTCTAGTGCTTCCTGAAGGCAGGGAACTTGTTTGATTTAATGCAGCCCTGACAGGGATCCACATGGCACCTGGCACGTGTCAAGTGATCAATCCACAATGCTTAATGGTTATAGAGTTTCAATTTTACAGAATGAAAGGAGTTTTGGAGATGGATGGTGCTGACAGTTGCACAATAATATTAATATACTTAATGCCACTGAACTGTACACTAAAAATGGTTAAGACGGTAAATTTTATGTTTTGTGTTTTTTTACCACTCTGAATATTCCTTTCAGGTTGTTGTTTTGATTCTCTTCCAAGAACCTGTTTTGCCTACAGTCTCTCAAGTGGAGGCTATTTTTGCTTCTGTCTCCCTAGTTCCAAAACCTTGGCCTCTAAATTCTCGACTTCTTCCCTTCTAATCTCCTCCACCTGCCTCAGCCATTCACACCGTTGGTCAAGCCCCCAAGACCTCCTTACTACCAAGAACTGCACCCTCCCCAATAATCCCAATTCAGGCATCCCACTTTACCACCACCTCTCCTATTTTTCCAGCTTACTCCCTCTAGTATTTCAATCCAACAATTCTTTGAACCAAAGAATCCAACAGTCCCTCAGAGTCAAAATCTTTGGAAACATGCTTTTATTCTATTGTCACCTCCCCATACAATGATCCATCATGAGATGCTATTGGCTTCAGCTTCAAAATATATCTAGAAGCTGACACTTTTCACTAGCTCCTCTACTATCTCTTGCCTGCATTACTGCTGTAGCATAACGAATTTCATGCCTCCACTCTTGTATTCCTTTGGTCAATTGTCCGAGCAGCCAGTGATCTTGTTTAATTCAGCCATGGACTATATGAGATCCCCAAAGCAGTAGATTTAGAGAGAAAAGAGAATCAATTAAAGACTGAGCCCTGGGGCACTACAACACTTAGAAGTCAGAGAGGTAAGAGAAAATCAGCAAAAGACACTGAAACAATAGCCAGAGAGATGGGAGGAAAGCCAGAAGCACACAGCATTCTAGAGGCCAAGTAAAGGCAGTGTTTTAAAGGAAAGAGATTCTATTGATAAGTCAAGTAAGATGATGACTGAATATTGACTGTTGGCTTTAGCTGCATATCTGTTGTTGGTGACTTTGATAAGCACATTTTCAGAGATATACTAAGGTTGAAAGTGTAGCTGGGGTGGGTTCGAGGGACAATGGGAAAGCAGGAAGTGTATACAATAAGCCTGAAGCATCTTGTCATACTAGAAAGCCCAAACTCTGCCAAAATTACTACAGTTATGTCAAAAGGACTCAGGAGCTACCCTGAATAGGCTCTCACTGGCCAAAGATAGGAAAATTTGAGCCCCAACAGGAAAAAAACTATAATGGATTGAAGCACATCAAATAATTTTAAATCTATGTGAGCTCATAATGATACCAAAAAAAATTTCTTCGGTCGCCTTTGGTTAACACTAGGCAACCAACTCATTTTTTTGAAAGCTGGTAGTTAAAGGGAAAGAATCAAAAATTCAACCTATGCTTCCTATACAATCTACTATTCAGTGTAACTGAACAGTTGATGAGGGAAGCTTCTTTTTATACAAGTATTCCAATTAATAAACAATGATTGAATGACAGAATTTTGCAGCCCCTAATGAATCTATGGATCTAGGCAATGATCACCAATGGCTGCTAATGTCACAAAAAGAGAGACAATGGGACAATATACACTTAGGCCTATCTTACTTGAAAACACATGCACTTCCACTACACCTTCCTGCTTCCAGTCAAATTAAACCAGGTTGGCTTACATCACTTCGCCCCAAGAGTAATCAAAAAGAGGCAAAATCAATAGTCAGTGAAGGAAGAGTATCCTCAGGCTGAGGCTGAAGATTCCATATCTGAGGAGTAGAAGCAATATTCAATGAAAGAGGTGAGAAGTTCAGTGAAGAATCTCTTAATCTCCAACAGTTTAAAAAGAAGATGGAGAAAGAGAACTTGTATACACACAACTACCATCAAAATGATCCAAGATCAGCCTGATCTGGGTCCCAGCAACCCACTTTGTTTGACATACTGTTACCTGAAGGAGATACCTCCACACCTCTCTCCTCCTGCACAAACCAGATGTGGTACTAACAGCCTTGGGAGTTGGTCAAGTCTGAGTTGGAGTCCTGGCTGCCCCATCAGTTAACTGACCTAGAGAAAGTTACTTTCACCAGAGTCTTAATTTTCTTACCTATAAAATGGAAAAATTTTTACCTCCAAGGTAATGGTTCCTATAAAACCTACCATTCAGATTGTGAATGGACTTCAGAACTGTTGAGAGAATTAGCTAAATTACATGATGTATGTGTCAGCACAGTACCCAACCTCCATCTCTCTCTCTCTCACTCTCCCTCTTCCCTCCCTCTCTGCCACCTCCCTTCTCTATACATTTATTGTTAAAGTCTCTCAAGGAACCATGATGTAAAGAGGTGCAGGAGGAAGAGGAAGAGCCCCCGGCCTTGTGGTCCATACCTCATCTAGTGCACCATCTTTGTCCTGGCAGATTGCAAGCAGATAGATGGAGGCTCTGAAGACCGTCAGAGGGGGACGCTCGCCCTGGTCCTGCAGAGACAGGAGGAAGCTTTGCACAGCCACAAATAACTCTGCCTCTGAGACAAACCTGTCAACCAAGGAGAGACTGAGTGAGAAAAGTAGAGATGGCTATCCTGACTTGCCACGTCCTCCTTCTGCCCCAGCACCTCCACAGCCTGATGACACCTTGCACAAAGAGTGTGCTGATATATACTTACAAAGCATTATCACACAGGCACAGCACATGCTTCTATGCTTTGTGCAAAGCTCTGTTAGGGGCCAGAGACTCCTCACTCACACCTAGGAGGTGAAGCATCTGCCAGCTGGACCAGCACAGTCAAAGAGAAGGATGCTAATTCTGGGGCTCAAGAATCTCTGCTGTGGTATCCAGCCCACCCCTCTTTATCATTAAACATTTGTGTGTTCAGTGGGCTATTTCTGAAGAAGGGAGACATCTATGGCTGTACATGCAAGGGAGATGGGGGTGAGAAGGAGACTGACTTTTCAGTCTTTTATATAAAGTATAAAGTATAAAAGGTATGTACCCTTTTAAACCTTTTGAATTTTCTGCCTATGTATGTCTCACTTATTAGATTAAGTACCTAAAAAAATTAAACACTTTTAAATGATAATACTAAATGCAAATAGTATCCTGGATTGTGTTCTGGAACAGGAAACTGACAGTAAAGGAAAAACTGGTGAAATTTGAATAAAGTTTAGTTAACAGTAAGGTACCATTACATATATGGTCAAATGATTTTCAACCAGGATGCCAAGACCACACAATGGGGAAGGAACAGCCTTTTCAACAAATGGTGCTGGGAAAAATGGATATCCACATGTAAAAGAATGACATTGTATCCTTGCCTCACATGACATAAAAAATTAACCCAAAATGGATGGAGACCTAAATGTAAGACCATATGCTTAATGGGTATGAGGCTTTACTTTGGAGTGATGGAAATGTTTTGGAACCAAATAGAGACGGTGGTTGCGCAACATTGTGAATAGGCTAAATGCACTGAACTGTTAACTTTAAAATGGTTAGTTTCATATTATATGAATTTTACCTCAATAATTATTTTTTAAAGTTTAAGGTAGAACAGTCCCTTTGATTTTATAATTTTAATAGATTGTATAGTGATTCTTAAAAACAAAGTAAACTACTGGAATTTTTTTCTGTGCACAAACAACATCCTCAAGAATACCAAGGAATTCTCATTAGCATTCTACGACTGTCTCTCAGCACTGTGACTACCCACCTGTCTTGACCTGCCTCCAAGCTGTGAGCCCTTCAGGAACACAACGCATTTCTACTTCATTTATCTTTGTGTCCCCAGTGTCCAATACCAGGCTTGGAGAGGATGCCTCTGTGAATATTTCCTGAACAGAACTGAGCTACAGATGTGGCTCCTGGGACCCACCACAAGCCACCAGCCCCAAGCACTGACCTGTCCTCATGTATGTAGGCCAGGTAGAAGAGAAGCAGGATGCAGTACTGTCTTTGGCGAGCAGTTCCCTCCACATGCTGGCGATCAGACAGGAAGACAAGACTTTCAGAGCTCCTGCTGCTTATCTGGGGCAGCCCATGCTGCAGGAATGCAGACACTGTAGAGAGTTCTGGGGAGGGTAAGCAGATAAGCAGGGTAAGAAAGCTACACAGAGGACACATGAGAGTAGGCAATGAGCAAATGAGTCCCTGCTAATAGAAGAGTACTGCACAGGGTAGCAAAGGTACATACAGGATATAAAGGAAATCAGAGTCTCCTCTTCCTTTCTGCAGCCTTCAGCCTACCAGAAGGGACTAATGGTGACATGTGGAAGGACATGGATACATTCCTTCCTTCATTCATTTGGCCAATGTCTACTGAGTAGCTACTCCAGCCCAGGCTGTTAGACACAGCCCCCACCTCTAAGAATGGGTGGCTGGTGGGAAAAGACAGAAAATGAGACAGACAATTGCAGGACATGTGATCAGTGCCATGTTCAAGTGTGGAGGAGGGAGTAACTGACATCACCTGGGGTGGGGAGGGCAAGCTCAAAGGACGGGAACTGTGGAGCATGAGCAGAAAACAGGCAGAGAAGGAAGGGAAGAGAATCCTAGGGACACAAAGCAAGGCGTTCAGAAGCCTGGAGGCACACAAGAGCATGTTGCATTTAAGGAGGGTCAAGGAGTCCAGTCTCACTGGACTGTCAGTGAATAGATGTGGATGTCAGCAACTGTGGAACTCTGTGATGCCATTTGTAGCTAGACTGTGAGAGACACTGAATACTAGGAAAGAATTGGATTTTATCCTGAGGGCAGATTTCTAGATTTCTTATGAAACTTCTGTTTCATAAAAGAAAGGATATTTTAATACCAAAAGAGTATGAAAGAAAAGGACTTCAGAGCTTAACATCTGAATAAAGCCAATTTAGGGACAACTCAGTATATTATTTTCCACATTTCTCCATGAACCAGAGAAAACTCCATTACTGTCTGACAATTTCCCTGATGTTTGGAGACCATGGGTGAAGTCCCAGGGAGTTGAGATGTTAAGACTTGGTTTTCAGACAGATCTTTTCAGCAGTACGTGTAGATTTTTTGGATGAGAGACTGAAAGCAGGGGGCCAACTTGCAGGTCAAATGAAAGACTATGTTCTTTAAGCACAGTGCACTTAGGGTCAAATGCAGGGTGAGAATGGAGAATGTCCCACAGCAATTTAATAGTAGAGCTAGGTCAGTTTTCCTAATTCTAAGTTGAGTGCTTTTTCCACCAAAGCACACTGTGATTGTTAACAGTAAAAATGAACCTAACACCCTTGAGCCTTGCATGTCTACCTGCCCTATCTCCTGATACATAAAAGAAAGAGGCGGTCTGCACGTAAGGTGTGCCGTTCTCCCTGGTGCTCAGAAATTTGGCAAGGGCTCAGGGTCAAAGGGGACAAATATGTGGGGCCCCTCCTATTTACGGGAGGGGGACAGCAGTGGGTTTATCAAGAGCACAGGGAGCTGCTGTGAAGCACTGCCAACATGGCTTTAGACTACCACCATGGTGGAATTCTTTAAACTAGTCTCTCTGTGGGCCAGACCACACCTGAACAGGCAGAGAGCTGGACACCATGCAGAGAGGAGTGGCATGTATAGTGAGAGACTTAGGAGCCAAGCCATGCTGGAAGGAATGAGAATATCCACCTGGGCTGCTGTCTCCTGCAGCATCGTGTCTGAGAAAAGACAAAAGAGAAAGAGAGATTTGGGAAGTGGAGGGAGATAGCACAGTCTTCGTAAATGTAAAAAGATGAAACACGGCCAGCCCCAAGTCTTACCCACAAAGAAGGTATAATGTTTGTTGAATGAATGAATAAAACAATGATTTAAGTTGTTCTATGTTATACCAAGAGAGAGGCCTAGGACAGAAGAACCCCTTAGGGCAGATTGTAATCATTACTGTATCATGGAATTTACCAAGTAAATGCAGCTTCAGGTGGTAAATCATAAATGGGAAGGTATGTCACTGCACAGCAGCACCTGGACCTCCCCTGGCAAACAGCAGCAGCTCAATACTCAACAAAAGGAAAACTTCCCAGCTTTCAGCACTGCATCTGCTGTTCCCTCTACCTAGATTCTGCATGGGCCTTCTTTACCTCACTCAGACCTCCACTAACATGCCACCTCTTCATGGAGGCCTTCCCTGACCACCCTATCTACCATGTACCTCCTCCCTCCATCACCCTCAATTCCTTTGACTAGTTTTATTTTTTTATGACACCTGTGCATTCCTGACACTGTATCTATGTGTTTATTGTCTGCCTCTCCCATTCTGTGAAATCAGGACTTTGTATTCCAAGCTCTATGCTCGGTACCTGGAACAGAGTCTGGCACATAGCAGATGCTCAAGAAATATTTCTTTAATGAAGGAACAAAGAAATGGAACAGGCTGTTCAAGATATTTTGAGCAGACGTCTCCAGAGGTAATAAGCAGGGAGCAAGAGGCCTCGTATGGGGAGCTGCAGGGGAGATGGTCAGGAGGAAGAACTGTGCTTGGTGAGCTTTAGAGTCCTCAACCCTTAAAATTTAGGGGTCCAGGAACCTTGGGTTCCATTGCTTTCTGATTCTGTTACCTAACCTCTCTGGGAGTCAGTCTAATTTCCTCATTCCATGATTCCATGGATCCTAAGCTTGAAGCAATGGGATCTTATTATCGTTACTGACTCATGACCCAGCCAACCAGCAAGGCGTCCAGACTCTAAATGACCACCATGGACCTCATGAGTGGTCAAACTGTAGCATCTTACCTTCTTGGGAAGGTGGTCCTGTCTTCTCTGGAGCTGAGAGGAGGTTGAGGCACATGTTGTACAGGAAAGTGGAACACACCTGGTTTAGGGCTGAGTGACTTAAAGGGGGAAGAGGAAGAGAGAATGAGAGGACATTGCTACTTTGGCTGGGACAGCATTATGCCTGCCGTATACTGGGAACCCACTGCTTTGTGTCAGAGACCAGAGAAATGCTAACCAGGGCCCTGTAGAGGAGTTCTGGAGGTGGCTACGAAAAATAAATACGGAACTTGCTGCCCTAACTGTAACTTAAGCACATGACCCATATAGGCATTCACTAAAATTTTACTGAAAAAATACACCAGGGAGGGCTACCAAGCTCCAGTTAATAAAATATATGAACTAAAGAAGTGCTCCTAGGTCAGGAAAGGGTTGGGGAGTACCAGAAAAGAAAGGAAGCTGTTGAACCCAAGATGAACAGTCAAGGAGAACTGCAAACACCCAAAATGGTGGCTTTGAATCCAGATGGATCCCTGTATTCTCTCACTAACACTGGGTGTTCTATTCAGAGATACAGAAGGTGAACTAGATACTGCACTGTACTCACCATGCAGGCTGTAGGCAGTTAACAAATGGAACCAGCCAAGTTAATGAAGATTCAGGTGGCAAATCATAAATGGGAAGGTACGGAAGGCTGCTCTAGAAGCCTAACAAGACAGACTGAGGTGGAAACCTCTATACTTTGAACAAGTTTTTCCTCTGGAATTGCTGGGCTGGCAGCAACTATGTGACTCTTTTTTGATGCACACTGTATCCACTACCCTCTGAGGGCCTTGGTTCCCCCATATGTAAAATAAGGGGTTAGACAAATGATCCCTAAGAGCCTATCCAGTTTTGCTGTGACAGGAGCCCGTGCAAGTATCATGGAGTGAGAGCCTTACCAGTACAAGGTAACATAAAAACTACAGAAGCATGTCCAGCCCATACCACCAGTTGATGAACAATTCTGACACTGTGTCACTCCCCCCACAGCCCTATGACTAAACCACACCAGTCAGAAATTTCCACTTGACATTAGCCCGTTGGCCACTAATTTTGCCTGGAAACATACATACCTCAGGCTGCTGCAGAATCTAGCCTTCAGTTCCAGGGTCAGTTGTATGAAAGATGAGGAAGCTTAGGAAAAGTGGGAAGAAAGCAGATGTGTTACAGATAGTCTCAAGTCTGGGTGGTACCAAAGAGCACTGGTTTTGCAGTCATGCACACCTGGGCTCAAAATTTGCTCCATCGATGTCTAGTAATGTGACATAGGAACACTTGCTTAACTTCTTTGAGACTCAGTTTCAGTATCTATACCTCACAGGTTGTTGTGAAACTAAGTAGGATAAATGTACGTAGTATTTAACAAAGATGTTTATCTCAGAGCAGGTGCTGAATAAATGTTCATCTTCTTCCTTTCTGAATTATCTTCCACTACAGTCTGCTATATATGACAAGGACCTAGGAAGGACACATCTTATTCTATCTCTTTTCCCAATTTTGTAGAAAATAACCCAGTTTTGGATTCAGGAAGAATAAAGGGTAGTCACTACTTTATCCCAAATCTGGATTGCCTGTGGGGAAAGGACTGGTTCTCAGACCTGAGGTCAGATACCAGTTTCTGTGTTAGCTGGTGACCCTGACCCCGGCCCCTACAGTGCCTGCCTCCTCCCAGTCTCCCCCCACCCCATCTCGTCCCACACCAAGGCTCTCTGTCAAAACTGACCTCTGTCCTGTCCATCCTCGGCCCCTGTAAAAGCAAGATTCTAGACAGAACATCAAGAGCTCCCACCGCACCAGCTCCAATGTTAAGGATACTCTGTATTCTGTCCTGGAGCTAAAGCATATGGCAGGGAATTCATCCCTCAGAGTTTCACAGCATCCTTCTGGGATACCAGTTTAACTCATGATTTGCCCAGGGAAGGGGGTGCCCAGCTTGCCTGTTAAAGGGTTCTTCCTGGCCCAGTCTCTCAGGAACCCAGAGTTTCTCCCCCCCCAACCCGTTTCCAGGTCTCTGCTCTCTCTTGGCTGGCACTGCCCAGTTTCTTCCATCTTCCCTCTTGCAGGTTGGACCCCCAATCCTGTTCTACCTGGCTTCATGCTGCACAGCTCTCCCTGTACGAGGCCTTTGGCTACATCCCTTGCTCTCCACCACTACCTCCCACCAGAGAGCTGCATTTCTGCAGCTGCATCCATCCACTACTCCAAGACTGGGTCCTCT
Organism: Smutsia gigantea; assembly: GCA_032199065.1. Taxonomy (NCBI): domain Eukaryota; kingdom Metazoa; phylum Chordata; class Mammalia; order Pholidota; family Manidae; genus Smutsia; species Smutsia gigantea. Next base: position 57,476 of record JAVSCE010016622.1, read on the forward strand.
TGGGTCCTAAAGTTTTGCAGGCAGGAAGAGTGGATGGAAGGAAGGAAAGAAGTGTCAGTTGTCACAATGACTAAGGGGTACAGACATTCAGAAAATCTACATATGTTATCTCATTTAGTTCTATTATTATCATGTTCTGAGAACATCAGAGACAAGAAAATTAATCTGCCCAATGTCAATAAACAAGGAAGGGGTGGGGTGAGAATCCCAACCCACATGTGCTAATGACAAAGGTCCTGCTTTTTTCCCTCTTCCACACAGCCTCCCAACCTCTCCTATTTTTTTACCTGGAATAGCTTCCTACATTTTCTGTCCTCTGTCCTTTTCCTGGAGAGAACAAAGATTCCACTAAACTGTGACAAGGGACTTCCCCAGAATGACCTAGACCATCAATCAGAAACTCTCGCAAAATCCCTAATCAAATTTTCAGACACCTGCAAAGTCACACCCCTCATCTCCCCAGCTTTGGATCCTGGCCTCTTCTCCTTTCCAAGTACCTTCACTCTGCTGATTACCCAGAAGTCTCTGCTACTCCTTCCAATCAGCTGCTAATGAGGATAAGTGTTTCCGAAGATAGGGAATAGAAAAACCCTCCCTAACTCCATGTCCCCCTCCAATTATACCCCCATTTCTCACCTCCGCCTCACACCAAACTTATCAAAAGAGCCATCTATCTTGTCTCTACGGCCTTACATTGCACTCACTCTTCAACTAACTACTGTCTGGCTTCTGCCTCAACCACTCCACAGAAACTGCTGTGGCTGAGGCCATGAGCAGCCACCACGATGCCAAGTCCAGTGGACATTTTTCAGTCCTCATCTTCTTAACCTTCTACCACACATGACACTCCTACCACTCCCTAATCTACAAGCTCTCTTCACTTGGCTTCCCTAATGTCATACTTTTCTTGTTGTCTTCCTACCTCTCCAATTATCTCTTACCAATTACTAGAGTCCTTTGGAGTCTCTCATCCTCCTGACCGTTAAACGTTGCTCTTGATTTTATCTGGGTCCCTTTGATCACTTCATCTTACATAAGATCTCACCTGCTTCCCACTAGAGAGTTGGCCGCACAAGCTCAGGGGTCTTGCTTGCTCACTCTACATCCTCAGCCCAAGGACAGTGCCTTTCATGTAGTAAGTGCCCCATAAGTATTTGTTGAATGAATGAAAAGCTGGATGCTGAATACCTCTATATCTACATGTAAAGACCATATCTCTCCCCTGACTTCAGACACATGAATTATCTACCTAACATCTCCATGGGACATCTCACACTCACCCTGACCCAAACTGATCACATTCTCTACTGCCTTTCCAAATCAGATACTCCTCTGGTGAGTTTCCTCTTGATAAAAAACACCACCATCCACCTAGATAGCAGCCAGAAGCCAAGGCACGACCTGACCATTTCCTCTCCCTCATGACCTACATGCAACTGCTTTACCTCACCAACCTGAGTTAATGCAAAGGCTGAACTACTTGCCTCCAACCTTGCCTCCCTCTAACTCATGGTCCACACTGCTCAAAGAAGGATCTTTCTAAAACAGAAATTGGAGCCTGTCATTCCCCTTCTAATGTAAGACTCAAAGCTTCTAGGATAAAGTCTAAATTCCTCATTTGGTCAACAAAGCCCTGAATAGTTGACTCAGTCCTGGCTACCCCTCCATGGTAGACTTTCTACTGCATGCAATGTGACAGGAATAAAAGAAAAGACATTAAACAATTGTAAGAGGCAAGCATAGCACAGAGATTAAGAAAGCAGGCTCCACAGTCAGATTCCCTGAGTTTGAATCCTGTCAAGCCACTTCTAGTATGACTCTGGGCAAGCTAGTCAACCTCTCTGAGTTTCAGTGTGCTCATCAGTAAAATGAGGATAATCATAGTACATACTTCCTAGGGTTTTTCTGAGAAGTAAATGAATACATGTAAAGCACCTAAAATAGTACCTGACACATAGTAAGAATTTGATAATGCTGGTTATTTTTAGTTAATAGTTCTTTCCTTTCTCTTTGCTCCCTTTTCTGTTTTTGGCTAGTCCCCCTTCCCATTCTCACCATCACTACCATTGTCTAAGGAAGATAAAGGAAACAGATTCCCAGACTTACTCTGCAGACTGAGGGTTTATAGCATGAAAACTGGAGAAATGAGAAAGGAAGATTTACATTTGAAAGAAAAAATGACTGACGAGAGAAGAAAATAAGTAAATGCAAGAAGGCCCAGAGGAGGCTTAAGGAGTCAAGAGTCATTTGGGTTCAATTTTAGGAATGCACTTCAGTGTACAGTTAGACAGCAGCTTTCACACTGTGTACCACTCCCCTAGAAGGCATCTGGAAGTATGTGGGATGTTTATCAGTTGTCACAATGACTGGAGTATTCCTGGCATTGAGGGAGTCAGAGATGCTAAACATCATATGGAGTATGAGAGTAATGTGGAAGCAGGTGTATTGTGGATTCTGAACCGGAACCTCCTTGTTGCTATAAGGGAAGTATCAATAAATCTTGAGAACTGGCTTTAAGGACCTTTGATTGCTGGATGATATTCCTTTCCATTCAACACTAAGCAGAGCAAGGATATTAATTCTGAATGAATATGTAAACCTCCCATTACAGGTTATGTTCTTTTAGAGTACTCTGGGCAGCTGCTTAAGGTGTCTGCCTCCCTTCCAGTTTTCACACTTGCCAGCTACTTACCAAGCTTCTTGGAGAACTTCTCCTTCATGTGGGGAACAATAACAAAGAGACTGAGGAGAATCGAGAGGAAAACTTCCATCAAGGCTGGGTGAGTGGCCATCTCCAAGTACCTCTGCAAAGAACCAGGAAAGAGGACACAGCCCAACAGGCCTGAGTCTCTGAAGAAAAAGCATCAGCAAACCTGGCATCAAATCTAGAAACAGTAGACCAACCCCTTCCATTTGAAGGGCACAAAGAAAAGCTAGGAAACCTGAAGTCACAGGCCTCCATCCAAGGCTTATATCTGCTAATTAATAAACTGTGTTAAGATACTTTACCTCTCTGGGCCTCTACTCCATAAAGAGTAAGACCTCCCTCCCAGAAACAAATGAGATGTGTAAAACATACTGAACTATATTGCAGTGACACTCATGTTTCTATTACTATAGCCACAGTAATAATAATAGAGCTTAAAAAATGCCTTCACATTTATTTTTCATGTGATCTTTGACTAAGTCATAAGGCAGCCTGGTATAGTAGACAGCTCTGGATTAAAAGAGAAGCTTGGGTTCTAGTTCAAGCTCCACACAAAGTTGCTATGTGCCCTTGGGTCGGTCACCCCCTCTCCTCTGGGTATCTCAATTCCCTATCTGTAAATGGCCAGGGACTCAAAGACATAGTTCTTATAGATACCTTTCCTTTTGTTTTTAAACCAGGTTATTTTTTTTAATTAGAAAAGTTAATTCATGCTCATTAAAGAAAATGTGTAAAATACAGAAAAGGAGAAAGCAAGAATAATAAAATAATTTTATGATCTAGTTGTAGACCCAGCTCTAACACTTCACAAATCAGGAGGAAAGCAGAGCAGATGAAGAAAACAACGTGCACTCCTGAGTGTAACCATTAGTGCGTGCCAGTCAGGGCTGCAACCTATGGTTCCAGACAGTTACCTGCCTTAAGTCCCTGGCATGCCAGCTCACAGGCTTCTTCAAGGAAGAGACGTTCTCCCAACAGAACCAGAGGATACCTCCCTGTTGCCCCTGCTGTGGCCAGTAGGTGTTTTGGAGGTGCCCTTCACTGACTAGCAGGTGCTCACAGGATGTCCAAATCTCAAACAGAACAGGGCTCACCCAAGGTCAGCTGAAAAGTCAACAGCTCTGGACCCAGGTCTTCCTACTCTCTCCATCTCAAAGCAGCTCTAAACAAAGCTCTTCCAGACTAGCTCTCTCTTCAGAGGGGCTATATCTCATTTTACAGAACACACATATGTGTCCTTAGCAAAGCCTGGATCACAGACATGCACCACTGTTCTTTACTGAGCAGAAGGGCACATGGGTTCAGATATCAGCACCACCATGTACTTGCTTTAAAGCCATAGAAACATGACTACCTCATCTTAAAATTGGGGGAAATTATAGCGACCATCTCACAAGGTCAGCAGAATGATCAAATTAGCTAATGAATACAAGGCATCTATCACTCCATAAATATTACCTATTTATTATCTTATTATTCCTCTTTCTACATTTTCTAAGAGGCATCTATTAGTTTTACAATGGAACACTACACTTTGTTTTTTTCAAAACCAAAGGAAAAATGGCTGCAAGAACAACACTGCTAAGACCCTCAGAAGGTCTAGCTGAGCAGCTGCTGCCTTGTGTCTCTAGACTTGCCTCACGCTCACGTTCTCCTCATGTTCTTCTCTTTCCAAACCTCATGCTGTGCATGGCTCAGGGAAACCTACCATCACCATGGGGATACAAAGAGAGTCGCAGGCACTGAGAAGAAATTCTGAGAAGTCCTCCAAGGTGTCTTCCTTCTCGGCACTGGGAGCTGTGAATGGATTCTCCTGGGCAGAAGGTTCACTCTGGAATTCCACAGCCAACCTGAGAAATCGATGAATGAGTACCCACCACTACCTATGCAATATGAAGGTTAGAAGCCTCCTCCTAGAAAGATGCTTGGGCTCAGAGTCCAGGGAAAGTATCCCCACCAGCAGCTCTGGAGAAAATTCAAGAGGCCTCAGTGAGGGAGGGCCTGGTCCTTGGCTGCCTCCTTAACTTTGTGCTCCCACCCCCTCTCCCATAATACATGACTCTCCCACCCTACCACCTGTACCTCCCTGAACAGGCCACACATCCCTTTGCCTTTACATTTACTGCTCTCTCTACCTGGAATGCCTTCCTCAGATTGTGACAACCTAATGAACTCCACATATATACATATAACTGTCTCTTCCTCAAAAGATCATGAGCTCCTTGTGGACAGGAGCCAACCGACTTATCTGTCTACTCCCGCCATTGAGCACCAGGCCTGGCACACAGGACGGACAGCAAATATTTGTTAATGTGAACTGAATTAATCCAGCAAGCATTCAGTGAACGCCTGAAGTCTAGGTTATTTGGGAAGAGGAACAAAGCTGAATGAGACAACCTCACTGCACAGTAACACAGACTCCACCAGGGGGGAATCTTTAGAAACCTCCTACCCTTGCCACCAGTCCTCAAACCTCTTCCACACACCACTCCACATGCTCCACACATCCCCAACCCCCCACCCCAGCCAAAGTCTCCTCACTAGGCAACAAAACATCCCAAATCAATGTTGCTTCTAGAACTTCTTCTTTGTCTGATTCCCCCCAATACTACCTCCTCAGACCCCTCACCTGCATGCATTTCGAAATCCCTCCAGAGTGCTCAGGAGGAACTCTCCCCTCCAAAGAATGGCTTTCTCTGACTCTCTACTGGAGGCATGGCCCTGAAGTGAAAAGGAGAGAGAGGAACCTATTGGTCAAGTACCTACTCTGTGTCCCCAACTATGCTTGGAAGACTAGAGACCTCCTCCTCTCACACTGGAATCTGGCATTCCCATACACCTAATGCTTCCAAGTGATCTTATATCCTCTCAAATGCAGCCATCTAAGAGGTCCTTTAAAAAAGTAGAAGAGGGAACCTTGGCCACCTGTCCCCCTGTAAGCCACAGGACTGGCTCTTGTTCTGTTATATGCAGAAAGCTGTCACAAGCTGTGGACATTAGCCTAACTAGCTGTAATGCCCATACTATTTGTTTCAAAACACATGAAAATCCCCACCCCATCAGGTGTGAAGAGCTTAGTTTCAGAAGTTTATCTTGAAAGACATAATCAGCATTCATAATAAGTGTCTTTTCTGATATTTTAAGTCCATGTTCCATTAAAAGCAAACAATTATAACACATTGAACATTGATCAGATTCTTTCCAAGATTCTAGAGAACCCAACCTTAAATAATTTTGTGATCATGTTTACCATGACTGCTTGGATGGTATAAAAGACAAAATGTGTAGTAGGCTTGGGGACAAACACCCTGGGGTATACTATCCAAACTCAGATACTTGCTAGTTTTGGACCTTACAGAAAAATTACTTAATCCCTTTGGCTTCAATTTCCTAATCTGTAAAAATAGGGATAGCAATTATTAAGCCTCACAGCTCTGCAGTTGAAGAGAAAAAAAATACCTCACTGCAGATTCATGTGCCTAAGAAAAACCTATAAAGTAGCACACAAAGGTAAGGTTTCTTCCAAAAACACACTACAGCATGATCTCCAGAAGGAGCAGGTTGCAGGGCACTGACCAGC